>LTAE01001710.1:0-17925 GCA_001647135.1 Pontederia paniculata | reverse complement strand
CCCTGTCTTGGTGTTTGTATACATCTCATGTGGAAAGTATTTTCATTTGCATAAGAATGTTGTAAAAAAAATCAAAATTTTCTTATGGATCATAAAAGGGGAGGGTTGCCCCCTCCCATGGAGTGTTCTGATATTCATGGTGGGCAGGGCTTACCACAGAAGAAAATGTGGAATATAACAGCCTGCTGAACTGGATTTCCTGCGCTCTGAACCAAACGTAACAGTAACTTGTTTCGTCCATAATTGAAATCCCTTTCTTGGTGTTTGTATACATCTCATGTGGAAAGTATTTTCATTTGCATAAGAATGTTGTAAAAAAAATCAAATTTTCTTATGTATTTTCAAGCTTTAATCTTATGTGTTTTTATCCTTGAATTATTTCATATAACATAGAACCCCTTGTAAAATTGGAAAACCTACTTCCAATTTCTTATATCTTTTGTCATTACAGGGGGTGTGCATTGGTCTGAGTGAAGTAATGGCAAGTGCTGGTAAGCACCAATTAGTGAGTTATATGGATGAGCTCATTCCTACAATCCGTACAGCTCTATGTGATAGGTTTGTTCAAGACTTTTCTCCTGTTACTGGGTTATATTATATTTTAGGTTCATCTCTTTCTAGATTTTCATATGTGTGTGTATGACAGCACACCGGAGGTTCGGGAGGCTGCAGGCGTGGCTTTTAGTACGCTTTATAAGGTATTTGTTTATGTTCCCATCCTATATACTATTATGTTCTACCTAAAACTAATGCGCTATGAGTCCCATGATGCAGAGTGCTGGAATGCTGGCAATTGATGAAATTGTGCCCACTCTTCTGCGAGCTTTAGAAGATGATGAAACCTCTGATACTGCCCTTCATGGTCTCAAACAGATATTAAGGTTCCATTTTTGTTCATATTGGTTTTCATACATCATATCATCTGGAATTTAGTTCATGCTTAATTGGTTATCCATCTGATTTCAGTGTTAGGACAACAGCTGTCTTGCCCCATATCTTACCCAAGCTGGTTCATCCTCCCCTCTCGTGAGCTCTCTCTCCCTCCTCTTTTCTCTCTCCTGGATGCATCGTTACAAACATATATTCTTTGTGTTTAACATATTCACATATGTGCAGTGCCTTCAATGCCCATGCTCTAGGAGCTTTGGCGGAGGTTGCAGGGCCTGGACTAAATTCTCATATTGGGACGATTCTGCCTGCTTTAATCATTGCAATGGGTGATGATGATTTGGTGAGATATGTGATATTTTTTGTTCCTACTTATCGCATCTCTATTGTGCAGTATCTATGGTGGCCACATTTTTTTTTCGTTACCCTGTTTCATTATGATAATTTCTTTGTCAGTTTCTAGAGGTCTAGATGTGTTATCAACATCTTAAATCAAATTTCCCCTTTAAGTTACTGCCAATTACGTTTTGTTTTACCTTTTTGTGTTAGTTGTTTTTATTCTTCAAAATTACTAAAGTTACTGCCAATTATGCTTTCTTTGTTATATTATTTGCAGCCACTAAATACAAGCTTGCATATTTTTCTCTTTTGGTCATTATTTGAAAATGGTCTTTATGCCAAACTTTCATTTTTTTGGATATTCAAGTTAATTTGTCCTCTTTCACCACATCCTATTTCTCTTCTAAAATGATAACGATGATTAGGAGCATGAAATGAGTTTATTACACAACTGGGAGTTGATTGTTAAGTTTTTAGTGGATTAGGAAGCTAAAATCCAATTAATGATAGGATCTACGAAATTCGGCAAAAAAGGCTGTGGAGACAGTAGTGCTTGTTATTGATGAGGAAGGCGTGGAGTCCTTAATATCAGAGCTCCTTAAAGGGACTGCAGACAACCAGGTCTATCAATTATGAAATATGTTTAGTTGAATTGCCTATTTTAACTCTTAAAGTTGTATTTACTCATGGTCATTGGAGCAGGCTTTGATGCGAAGGGGTTCTACGTATCTAATAGGATACTTTTTCAAAAATAGCAAACTCTATCTGGTTGATGAAGTCAATGACATGTTGTCTACGCTTATCACTTTGCTGAGTGATACTGATTCTGCTACTGTTTCGGTAAAGTTGGACAGTAAATACTTTTTTGGCATTGTTGATTATTTTGTATATTTATCTCTTACTTGACAGATGGCCTGGGAAGCTTTAGGAAGGGTTATTGGCACAATTCCCAAAGAACTTCTGTCATCTTTTATTAAACTTGTCCGTGATGCTGTTTCTACAGCCAGAGATAAAGAAAGGAGAAAAAGAAAGGTATTTGTTTACAAATATTATCATCTTAGGGTTTTCTTTTCTATGGTTTTTGTAACTAAATTGATTGTTGTTGCAGGGAGGACCTGTTCTGATACCTGGCTTGTGTCTGCCTAAAGCACTTCAACCATTGCTTCCTATCTTTCTTCAGGTATCTTAAAGTAGTGTCTTCATCATGTTATGAATTTGACATGTTTATCTAACGAATCAGTAACATACTTTTATGTTTGCTAGGGTCTTATAAGTGGTTCAGCCGATACGCGAGAGCAAGCAGCACAAGGATTAGGAGAGTTAATTGATGTCACGAGTGAGCAAACCTTGAAAGAGTTTGTTGTTCCTATTACCGGGTATGCAATTGGTTGTAACATATATCTTTAGTAATTAAAATTAACATTAATATTTGATTACTGTTTTCAATGTTAAACCATCCTATTAACCTGATTAAGCGGGAATACTTGTGAAAGCCAGCAGCAATATCCCATTAACTATACTTGTAAAACCTTATTATTTTTGCTGTTATTTTAACATATATGTTTCTTGACAAGTTGAATTGTGTTTATGTAGATGAGCTTTAATTATTTTAATGTAACCCACTCTTTTTATTCCGAGCTTTAATTGTTATTATAGCTTGCCCTTTTGTTCTCTCTTGGGCATCCTGTCCCTGTTTTCATTTCTTTCAAATGCCGGTAGTTCATTCTTGATATTGGCTATTAGCTTAATTGTCTTCTGACTTCCAGTATTTCCCTATAGTTGATTTTCTTTGTGTACAAAATCTGTATGCTGAGTTGTTTGACACAAAACCTCCTAGCTCTGTCACTGCCCCAGCGTATTGGTTGTTGCCTTGAATAGCACATGTATTCTGTTTCATGCTGTCACATCAGATTTTCTGTGGTCCCATCAACACACCACTGCCTTGCTGACATGGAAAAGTTAACGAAATGGATAATAACTAGCAGCAACTTCTGTGGTAATAAGAGGGCCTAATATTTTTCATCGAAGATATATCAACGACTCCTTGGTCCTGTGGTTGAAGATGTTAACTTTTTTTTTGAAGAAGGAATATGTTAACTCTTGGAACAACTATTGAACGTTTAAAGGAAAATTTGGTGTGGCAGTGTATGAAGTTTCCAAAGAGCATGGATAAAAGAGGCAGATATTGTCGACAGGGTGAAAACTGACCAAAGGGGGAAAAGAGCATCTAATATCTCTTTCTTTCTTTGAAATAGTTTTATGGTTCCACTGGCATGAATGTTGAATGAAAAGCCTCTGATATACTGTCAATACTATAGATGTTGCAATGCAGAAACATCAGTTTCCATTTCAGAAAAGGATCATCAGTTTCAAGTAAAAACATATTTATAACAGATAGAAACCAAGAAAGAAAAACTCTAGTTTCAGTCTGGAACCTACAATACTATCCACAGTGTAACCCTGTGGTAAACTCTGTGCCTTTTGTGTTAAATTTTGAGAAAACAACTTGTTCAATGTGTAAAAGGTATAGCTAGCTATTGTAGAACAAAAGAAACTCATGAGCATTCTGCTCTATAGTCATTAGTCTTTAGTTTTATGGATCTTTAGCCCATTAGTTTGATTTAGGCCTTTTGATTAGTTTTCCTTTAATTAGGTTTCCATGTTATGATTATATGGGAGTTTAGAACTCTATATAAACCCCATAAGATTGTAATAGAAACATGCTTGGATGAATAAAATTCTGATTTCAGTTTAATTCTCTCTTAAGTGGATAACTTAATTAAGCGGATAACTTAATTAAGCGGATAATTTGGTTTAGATTTAGGGTTAGGGTTAGTTTACAACTTTTCTTCAATTGGTATCAGAGCAAAATCACTCCTTTGATTGTCATCAAACGTTGTGATCCTCTCTCTCCACAAACCCTAAGTGCCATAGTAACGTGCTACAGTACTCACCCCTCTTCCTCGATTCAACAACACGCAACCATCGTCGCCTTCGTCAGTCGCGGTCGTGAAAGTGGTGCTGCTCCTGGTGGTTGGTGAAGGTGAACTGCTGCTGGTGTTGCTCCTGCCATCGCCGATCTGCTTTGCTGCTGCTGCCGCCAGCGTTCTGCTGCTTATGCCCATCGCCTCCCTGCTGCTGCCCGTGATTCTCTGCTGCTGTCCTTGCCACTCTGCTGCTGCTGTCGCTGTATCACTGTTGTTCGCGCCCCGCCACCTCTGCTTTGCTGCTGCTGATACCGCTTTGTTGTTGCTGCCATCACCGTTCTATTGCTGCTGCATCGCTGCTGCCCTTGGTCACCACCAACAACAGCAGCAATCACTACCACCACTGCCCTGCAACATCTTTGCCACCGCTGCTCAGATCTGGTTACGACTTCTGAAACTGCCGTCTTGAAGCCGTTACAACAAATCACGCTTGACAACACCTTGTTTGCTCCTGCTGCCACACTGTTTGAAAAAAAATTGTAATTTTTTGGATATGTCGAGCAAAAGTTCCGGTACTTATAGTCCTAGTTATTCATCCTACTCTAAGTCACAAGCCATCAAGGATCTTAGTTGTGCGTGTGATCTTTTGTGTAGTAAGCTCGAAACCATTGAACAAAGTCGAGCTTCCTTTTCGAGTTATCCTTGTGAACCTTACGCCATGCCACCCCCATTAGGTTGCAATATTTATGGGTCGTACTATGTTCCGCCATTCTATGCCTACCCTTATGGTTATGCACCTTACCACGCATCTTCTTATCCATGTGTAGCCTCCACAAAGTTCTCTACATGGTCATCCACCACATGATTTTTTGCGATGTGGCTATCACATGGTACATGTTAATAATATAAATATAAAGATGTTGCTGTTCATATAAGCTTAAGCTTTTAGGATTGTTGGTAGCACATCTAATTTAACATGGTATCAAAGCTAGAGGTCCTGAGTTCAAACCTCGACGTTGCTCATTTTAAAAATTAATTTCCTTCCTTAGTTGTCCACGTGTCTTAGTTGATCAAGTAAGATGCATTAAAAATGAAGGTGGTAATGTTTTAGTCACTGAGGAGGATATTAAGAATAAATGGGAAGAGTATTTCAATAAGTTATTCAATGATAGATGTGAATGTTCCCGTTGCGAGTTGGAGGACTTGGCTATTAGTGAAGGTGAGCTTAATAGGTCATTTTATCGCAGAATTAGAGTTGCGGAGGTTAGAGAAGCTCTTAAGAAAATGGAGAATGGTAAAGCTGTTGGACCGGATGAGATACCGATTGAAGTTTGGAAATGTTTAGGAGAAAAAGGAGTGTTGTGGTTATGTAAATTGTTTAACGAGATTTTACGGTCAAAAAAGATGCCTGATGCTTGGAGAATAAGTACGTTAGTTCCTATTTACAAAAATAAAGGGGATATTCAGAATTGTGCAAATTATAGAGGGATTAAGCTTATGAGTCATACAATGAAGTTATGGGAAAAAGTGATTGAACATAGATTGAGAGTGGAGACTAGTATTTCTGAGAGACAGTTTGGATTCATGCCAGGAAGATCCACTACAGAGGCGATTTATTTACTAAGGGGAATGATGGAGAAGTATCGAAGTAGGAAAAGAGATTTACATATGGTTTTCGTTGATTTAGAAAAGGCGTATGATCGTGTACCAAGAGAGGTACTCTGGAAAGCCTTGCAAAAGAAAAGAGTGGGTGTTGCATATATTAAGATTATACAAGATATGTACGATGGGGCATTGACTAAGGTTAGGACACCAGGAGGAGAGACGAAAGCATTTCCTATAAGAATTGGCCTACACCAAGGATCATCTTTAAGCCCATATTTGTTTAACTTAGTTGTGGATGCTCTAACCGAGAGTATCATAGATGAGGTACCTAAGTGCATGCTCTTTGCTGATGATATCGTACTTTTAGCGGACTCAAAAGATGAGATTAATGCAAAATTGGAAATATGGAGAAACACGTTGGAGTCAAAGGGTTTCCGTTTAAGTAGGAATAAGACAGAGTATATGCATTGCAATTTCACGAATAGACAATTTAGAGGCGATTCGGAAGTTAGGTTAGGAGATGATATAATTTCTCAAGTGACAAAGTTTAAATATTTGGGATCAATTATAAGACAAGATGGGGAGATTGATGATGATGTTAACCATAGAATTCAAGCTGGTTGGTGTAAGTGGAGGAAGGCTACTGGAGTCCTTTGTGATAGGAAAGTACCCCATAAGGTTAAAGGGAAATTCTACCGCACTGCTATAAGACCAGCAGTGTTATATGGTAGTGAATGTTGGGCTATGAAGGGACAACATGAACATAAAGTGGGGGTAGCTGAAATGAGGATGTTGAGATGGATGTGTGGTCATACTAGAAAGGATAAGATTAGGAATGACCATATACGTGAACGAGTCGGAGTGACCCCTATTAGCGAGAAGATGGTAGAGAATCGTTTGAGGTGGTTTGGTCATGTTCAGCGAAGACCATTAGATGCGCCAGTAAGGAGGGTAGAGCAAACAATTTGGAGTCCGATTAAAAGAGGGAGAGGGAAACCAAAGCGAACACTTGGCGAGCTAATAGAACGAGATCTATTAGCGAACAATATACTTAAAAATTTGGTTACTGATAGAGCGCAATGGCGTCGTATGATCCATGTAGCCGACCCCACCTAGTGGGATAAGGCTTTGTTGTTGTTGTTGTTGTAGTTGTCCACGTGTTGGGCTTTGGGCTAGACCAAAGTTGTCGGCGGCCCACACGTGCTGGATAGTGTTAAGAATATAAACATAAAGATGTTGCTCTTACTATTGGCTTAAGCTTTTAGGATTGTTGGTAGCACATCAATTTAAAATGGTATTAGAGTCAGAGGTCCTGAGTTCAAACCTCGCCGTTGCTCGTATTAAAAATTAATTTCCTCCCTTAGTTGTCCACATGCTGGGCTTTGGGCTAGACCAAAGTCGTCGGCGGCCCACACGTGAGAGGGAGTGCTAAAAATATAAATATAAAGATGTTGCTCTTTCCTATAGGCTTAAGCTTTTAGGATAGTTGGTAGCACATCTAATTTAACATGGTATCAGAGCCAGAGGTCCAGAGTTCAAATCTCGACGTTGCTCGTATTAAAAATTAATTTCCTCCCTTAGTTGTCCACGTGTTGGGATTTGTGTTAGACCAAAGTTGCCAGCGGCCCACATGTGAGGGGGAGTGCTAAGAATATAAATATAAAGATGTTGCTCTTTCCTATAGGCTTAAGCTTTTAGGATTGTTGGTAGCACATCTAATTTAACATTGTGTCAGAGCAAGAGGTCCTGAGTTCAAACCTCAATGTCGCTCGTATTAAAAATTAATTATCTTCCTTAGTTGTCCACGTGTTGGGCTTTGGGCTGGATCAAAGTTGTCAACGGCCCATACGTGAGAGGGAGTTTTAAGAACATAAATATAAAGATGTTGCTCTTCCTATCGGCTTAAACTTTTAGAATTGTCGGTAGCACATCAAATTTAACATTACACATTGTCAATATGCGGATCCTCCTGAACCTCGTTCTTTAGAGATCCATATGTGTTGCCTCCACAAAGTTCTCTACATGGTCATCCACCACATGATTTTTTGCGATGTCCTCCATTGTGGCTATCGCATGGTACACATTGTCAATATGCGGCTCCTCCTGAACCTCGTTCTTCAGAGATCACACATTTGCCTATGTTTCATGGTCCTCTGTCCTCACTTGATCAATTGTCAAAGCATTCTAGTTGATTTTTTCTCACCTGACCAACCCGAATCACCATTGGAAGTTATCACTAGTTTGGAAAGGATGGGTTTAACATCCTCCGATATTAATATGGACCTTTCAGTTCCTTTGATAGTCAACTCAAATCATCTAGATGTTCCTCTTGCTAAATCAATAGTTTTGGATCCTCTAGATGTTCTTAGTGTTGAGTCATCAATTATTCTTGTGAAAATTGATCCTATGCTTGAATCCTTTGATACTGACACACTTCTTTGCCCTGATTTTATTATTTCACATTCTCTAGTTCTTTCTTCGCAGGATGAACAATGAAAGCATACAATTTCATATTATGAAATTGAGGTTTATAAAGAGACACTTTATGGTGCCTCGTGAGAAGAATTATTTTACCAATTTGCTAATTATGGAGTTTTCGAAGTTTTTGCATGGGCGTCTTCATCAATGCATGTACATCCGTTGGATCGATCATCACCCTGGTGCTGCTATTTGGATTAATGATGCTGACTTCTGACACCTTGATGTTGTCCTTTTGCACTTGTATCGTCTTGCAACTCTTCGAAGTCGAGTATTGCTCATCCAGGGAGAATTAATGTAGAACAAAGAAATTCATGGGCATTCTGCCCTATAGTCATTAGTCTTTAGTTTTATGGACCTTTAGCCCATTAGTTTGATTTAGGTCTTCTGATTAGTTTTCCTTTAATTATGTTTCCTTTTATTAGGTTTCCATGTTATGATTATATGGGAGTTTAGAACTCTATATAAACCCCATAAGATTGTAATAGAAACATGCTTTGATGAATAAAATTCTGGTTTCAGTTTAATTCTCTCGTAAGCGGATAACTTAATTTAGTTTAGATTTAGCGTTAGGGTTAGTTTACATCATTAGAAGTGATATTTTTGTTCACCGAGCAATCCTCTGTTTGTTGTGGTTTTTCATGATAATGATACATTTTACATGGTGTTTCGCAAAATCAAACTTGTCAATCAACATTTCTTGATAGGCTTATAATGAATGTGTTGTTAATTTACTGAGAGCTACTTCATAATCCCTCGTGCAGAAGTATGCCACACTTTTTTGCTTAACCGATCATCTGTTTTTGGCATAAAGTGAACTTATCAAATTCATCTGCACATTCTTGAGATATTGCTATTTTCTACTCAAATAACTACCCCTTTGGCTCGGATTGGCTGCTTGTGGCATGGTGTTTACATATGTGACGAGTATTTTATTTTTTTGTACAGCCCTCTTATTCGGATTATAGGGGATCGCTTCCCTTGGCAAGTGAAGGCAGCTATCTTATCAACTTTGTCGATTATGATACGCAAAGGTGGGATTGCACTTAAGCCTTTTCTTCCGCAGCTTCAAACTACATTTATAAAGTGCCTACAAGATGGTGCAAGGTTACTTTTCTTGCCTTTTTTTCTTTCAGCTAATGTCATTGTTTACTTCCTTTTACCTTTTATAACAATTTTTATTTTGTGCAGAACTGTCCGCATGAGTTCTGCTCTTGCTTTAGGAAAGCTTAGTGCGCTCAGCACCCGAGTGGACCCTTTGGCTAATGACCTTCTTTCCACATTGCAGGTAAAGCTAATTAATATTGATAGTGCTCTTTACTTTTCATTTACCGAGTAGAAAATGATAAAAAAATCTTCATTTTTCAGTCATCTGACAGCGGTGTGAGGGAAGCTGCATTGACTGCTCTTAAAGGCGTAGTCAAGCATGCTGGTAAAAGTATAAGCAGTACTATTAGGTCTCGTGTATGGGTTAGTCTTCAAGATATACTACAGCTTGACAATGATGAAGTGCGGAGCTCTGCAGCAAAAGTGATAGGGACTATTTCTCAGGTGTTATTATCTTCCATTATTTTGTTATTTGTATAATTATTTGCATTGGGCGTGCTAGGTGGCCTAATTGAAGAACAATATCATCATTATTGTGCATAATGTAGTCACCATAGATAGGCATTAATCTGGAAATAAATTTAAACAGTTATTAATTTGTCTTAGTAAAAACTTAAGATGAAGATCGTGCATAGAAAGTTTGGATTGTGTTACAGGATAGAAGAAATTTCTGCATTTTGCAAGGATTTCCTGAATACACAAATAATTGAACCCTTTGGCATCTGTAGGGAACTAGATACGTTCCAAGAGTTGGAAGTTATTCTTGTAAATTTTCACGTATTAAAGTTTTTAATAGAAAACAGCTGACTACCCAATCTCAGTAATCATCCTTTCCTCCCTCCAAAAAAAAGACTACAAGTTACTTTCACAAAATAGGTTGGATGAAAAATCTAAACCAAAATATTCTTTATTGTTATTTTTTATGTTGGCCTCAAAAAATTGTTTCTTATTCCACTACCCAAAAAAGTTATTTCTTATTCTCTTAGAAGTTGGATTTTCATATAGGTGCTATTTAGGGAAAAAAATGCTAAGCCTCCATTGGTTTAAAAAAAAATATTTCACAAGAAAACATTTTTCCTGTTTTTCTGTTTTTGGTAACTGGAAAATTTTGCCTACAATATCTTTTCAGTCCACCAAATATTGTATGTAATTTTAGGAAAATGTTTTCCTTTCTTTGTGGGTATTTTTTTAAAGGTCACATCTTATATATATGTATGTATGTATGTATGTATGTATGTATGTATGTATGTATGTATATATATATATAACATAGTTAATTTCCCTCTCGAAAAGACATAGTTAATTTATATTTCTAAATTTGTTTTTCCTTACGCAACCAAACAACATAAAACAAGTAATTCTATGGAAAATATTTTTATAGAAATCATTTTCCCCCGGAACTTATTTTTATTGATTGGAATACATCTAAGAATACAGAACTGTGCAATGCAATTGTGCTGTTGAGATTTCTGTCAACATGTCTCCTATTTGAAATAAGTTCTTGTGGATTTCAATGTTATTCATCAATGTCATCTGTTGCTTACTACAGTTCATGGAAGATGGTGAATTTTTGGATGTTCTGCAAGCTCTATCTGATTTGAGTGCATCATCAACTTGGTTTGTAAGACATGGCTCCATGGTTACATTCTCTTCCATAGCATTGCACAAACCATCCATGATATACCGCTCTCCATTGTACCAATCCATTGTAAATATTCTTAGAGATGCCTTGAAAGACGATAAGGTATGTTATACAAACTGGAATAGCTTGGCATATCATTTTGAACTTTCCTGCTTGACTTTCTGTCTGTAATACAGTTTCCTATTCGTGAAACTGCAACCAAGACACTTGGAAGGTTATTTCTTTATGAAGCTCAACATGAGGAGAGCACAAGTGCTTTACAACTTCTGCAGTTGCTTATCTCAGCTTTGCAAGATGACTCTAGTGAAGTTAGAAGAAGAACCCTTTCCAGCATCAAAGCAGTTGCCAAGGTTCAATCTCTGCACCTCTAATCTGGTTTCTTCTTTTGTTCTTTCTGTATATTCAATGAACTTAATACTTATTAGTTTTCTTTTCTTGCCAACAGGTAAATCCTGTGACAATGTCAGCCAATCTTTCGGTTTTGGGTCCGGCAATTTCAGAAAGTTTGAAGGATAATAATACCCCTGTGCGAGTTGCTGCTGAGCGTTGTGCGTTGCATGTTTTTCAATTAAGAAAAGGTAATATACATGCGGAACTTACTACTACTCAATTTTTAACCTATTTCTTAATTATTTTTCTATTTTTATAGACATTTGCATTTGAATCCTGCTGGTGATTCTCCAGCTCCATAAAAAGGAGTTCCAGTAGTTCATGCCTGTTATATCTTTGGGAATGTTTAATTTTTGATGTTCCTTGTAGGTTTTACTTCTGACGAATGGGTACACAAATATCTTAAGTCACTATTATGTTTTCTGTGACTTATAAAGATGTAATCAAATTTGTTTTATAGCAGTGTACCCAAAGGACTAAGGTAGGTCAGTAAAGAAATTACTGCCCTTTTCTAAGCTAAATATAGAGGGTGTTTGGACAGACCTACCAGCTAGTAAGCAGTTTTTCAAAAATCTGGGTGTTAGGTAACTTTTGGGCTTACAGTAGTTAGAAAAAGACAAGTAAAAAAATTGTAAGCTGCAGGGACCATCTTATTTTATAAACAATTTATTAGTAGTTGGTCAACACAACCCGAATTTTTTCTACCTTGTTTTCTTAAATAATCACCAAAATATCTATCTTCTTTCCTCTTTCCCTATCCAATTCTTACTCACCGGTGGAGATGCTGCTGCCATTCTCCATGTCATTGTCACCCTCATCCAAGAAAGGCGCTGATAGTGAGGCCCTCACCACTGACGCCCTCCCTGTGGGATGGTGGTTATCCTGTCCTCTGACTGGGAAGGTGCTTCCCTCCCAGGTGTGTCGTGGTAGGTCTCCACATTTCAAGGGAGGTGATGATGACACATTCCTCATTTTGGGGGAGGACGGTCGATGCCACCCTACCCTCTTCGGAGTGGGGACGGCGGTGACCTGCCCTCCTGTTTCTCGAGAACAACCTCGGCTGTACTCCCCAAATGGGGAGGCCGGCGGCACCACCTTCACATTGCAAGAGGATGGCGGTGCCGCCTCGCTGGGATGGCAGTTTCGGAGTCCTTTGCTAGAATAGGGGAGGACTGGGCCCTCACCATGTTCTTATTCCTTTTTCTTTTTTCGAACAATTATAATTCAAAAAATAATGTTTAACACATTAAATTATCAATTAAGATATGATTACAATTTATGTATCCTAAATAAATGTGAGAGTATTTCTGTCGATTAGATGTACAGATAATTTATCAGCACTTCTATTACCAAATAATACAACTAATTATTATTATTATCAACATTTGTGTTCAAACCCTGATAACTATTTTCTTTTTTAAAATATCAGCTTCAACACTTAAATGTTCATTAGCAATAAAACTTATCAGCTATCTTTTATCTACTAAACCAAACAGGCCCTAGTGGAATAAGGTCAGTGAAAAAATTACTGTCATTTTCCAAGCTAAATATAATATTCTAAACTGCCGTAAATAGCTTAACATGGAATGTTATGTCTAACACATTCTTTTCTATTTTTGAAACGGGTATGATCCAAATTGTTGTATTTTATCTTCTCCGTGCAAGATCAATTTTCTTATTCAAGTTTCAGTTTTTTATTCTTCTGTAATTTTATACTGTTTGATAATGGCTTTTGCTTGTTTTAACTTTGTCTCTTTAGGTGGTGATTATGTGCAGGCTGCACAGAAGTATATAACTGGATTAGATGCCAGGAGACTTTCCAAGCTTCCTGAAAACAGGTACCATTTTAACAGGTTTTGACATGCTAATTAAGCCCACAATTTCTTTTTCATGTGTTGCAAACGAAGCTAAGACCTCTTACGAGAAGTATCACTAAAATCAGAGTAGGTAACTTCTGAAATAAAGTTATTCGAAAGTCCTCAGGTTACCCGTTTGGATTAAGCCCTCATCAAAATGGTTACTCATTTGAGTTGAAACCTGTGTCTGTGTTGGGAGGGACCTGAGAACCCTCAACTGTTACTACTTAGAGTCACATGGTTACAATTCTCTGTCATTTTTGTTGCTCGTGGAGGACCTCATACGGGTCTTTCTCATGTTCTACATTTATGGCTATGGTACACGAACCCAATTTATGGTGAAGCATCTATGCCATGAGCTGACATGAAAATACATTATTCGCGTCCACATGCAATGGAAACACCAACATATATAGTTCCTCATTTTTACTCGATCATTAGAAAAAGAATGAAACTTTTGCCCTTTAAAGCAGTTGCATAATAGCATTGAAAAAAATGTCAAAATATTATTCCCTTTCTAAAGCTGGTAGCACTTTATGACATCATTCATCTTGTAAAATCGAATACTGAGCACAGATTGTCTAAAAGAAAAAATGGGACGGCACACTTAGTAATGGTTGTAATATTACTATGCAGCCTATTTTCTGACTTGTCATTTCCGACCAACTTGCAGTGACGACAGTGAAAATAGTGACTGTGAATCGGCAAACATATGACAAATGTAATGATATTTCCAGCATGACAAGGAATTGGCCATCCTACAGGAATCCACGAATGATCCCAGATTGAATTTTGTGGTTACCTCATTCTTGAGCAAAATTTTGGATTTGTGCTCTCTTGGAAGAGGAGGATTGGGATGAGAGCAGCAGGAGATGTCAGCAAATATTACAATTTTGTCCTTGTTTTTTAACCCTTCGGATACTATCTCCTGCGAAATATGTTCTCATATATGCTAAAATTGGCAAGCAAAAACTCGAGTCAATCTGCTAGTTCTTTAAATTTTGTTTTTATTGTAACATTATAATAGGCCAAAATATAGGTTACAAACGTTCATATACTGCTCATGTTTATATAAATATTTATGCGTTTCTGTTGCGCTTAATTTGAAATTTTTGACATGCAGACTGCAGCCATTTGAATAATAGGTCAGTTGACATCAAAAGTTGTCAATTCTTCCATTCTTGTGTTTGTTTTTCTTTTTTGAAGCTCTCTATATGAGATTGTGTTCAAGGAAATATCATATTTGTTCCAACTGTTCTGCGTTTATCTACCTCTTGTTATGTTTCCATTGACATGGAAGCTAAGGTCTTGTTTGGTACAAGAACAAGATGAGAATAATCACATGTTTTTATGTTTTTTATCCATACATTTCAAGAATAATATTTTATTTTCATTTTTTAAAATCACCTCGAATTTTGTGATGCCATTTTTTTTTCACCAAAATAAGAAAAATTTGTTCTTGCCCAAGGCAAGAACAATTTATTTGTTCCTTTATTTTTTTTTAATTTACTTTATTCAATTATTATATCTTAATAAATATATAATCATTTGTATAAATAATAAGTTTTTAACGTTAATTGAATTTGGCACAAAAATATAATATTAATAATAAAACAAAAAATTATAAATATTTTGATAATAACATTTTAATGTATTAGTTAATTACATATTGTCATGTTATTTGGTAATAATATATTATTGAAAATTAAATAGTGGAAAATATAACTAAGCTAGTCATTTTAGCTTTGGTTAATTAATATAATATATAATTATTTAGTAGCTATTATTTTAATGAAAATAAATAAATATTAATTATNTAAATAGTGGAAAATATAACTAAGCTAGTCATTTTAGCTTTGGTTAATTAATATAATATATAATTATTTAGTAGCTATTATTTTAATGAAAATAAATAAATATTAATTATATGATATTAGAAGCATATTAATTTATATAATTAATACGTGCACTAATATTTTTATCATTATTTAACTCAATAATTAAAATTGTGTTAATTAATTATTTATAATTAATAATGTCAATAAATATCTAAATATATTAATAAAATATATAGTCAAATATAATATTTATTATTTTATTTTTTTTCCGTTTTAATCAAACATTCAATCATTACAATAAAAATTAATCAACCAAACACATCACATGAATATCTCACTCTTATTATTCACCCAAGACTAAAAGAGAATATTCTTCTTAATTTTTATAATCCTTATTTTCATATCGAATAGGGCCTAAATGTCTACACGAAAAGTATATTGAATTTGTATTGATAAGATATTATGTTCCATAACTTGGTTATAAGAGTCGAAAGGCAGTTAGTTGGAATTGGATGTTTCACTACTATTCTTTGATTATCCAAGTGATTGTGATGAAGTCTTATTCCCTTTCGTCTTCGCCTGCTTCGAAAGATTATGATTTTCGGAAAACTGTACGTCGAAACTATTTATTTTTAATTTTATCAGAATTTTAACTTTAAGTATGTGAAGTGGGTGTAATTTCTTTTCCTTTTTCAATCCCATTGTCGGTAAACTGATTTGAATTAAATAAATTCTAATTCTGAATAGATTGATTTCAATTATATAGTAGGGAATTAAAGTATGTTTTCTTAAAAGAAATTAGTTTGGACCTTCTACTTTATTATCCTCTGAAATGACTAACTTTGTTAATAACTGAATACTAACCATTCAATCGTCAGATTGTAGGACTCTTGATTAAGGTTGTTAAGCTCAATTTTTTTACGATCTATCTTATGATCTTCTTATATTTAACCTTCTATCGATCCTTCGATTTAATTTGTATGATCTTTATAATCTTCGTAAAATTTTTCATAAAATCAAACGATCCTCGCCCGATCGTCAATCTTGCAATTCTCCTCCGATCTTAGATAAGATCTCAATCTTAATATTTTTTCTCTTGATACTAAAGGTATCGCCGGAAAAGTTAAAAGATTATGTGACTTTTTTTTCTTCACTTATATGCAGTATTACATATTTTAATAGAATTGAGTGATATGCAACTTATTTAACATTTTTTTTTGTTTTATATTTTGGTGCTTCATGTATGGAGACAAAAGGTGCACATGTTACTTATCTTGGTCTTGAGTATACTTGACCAAATTATATGAATGTGATAACCAAAGAGCATGAAGATAATTTCAAAATACTTCATAAAATCTTAGCATTCATTAAAAATATTAATTTAGAAATCATCCATTTAAGTTAATAAGAAATTGAAACCATAAAACAATAATAACAAATAAATCAAACTAAGATAACAAAAAGATAAGAAAAATAATACTATAATCCTTATACGCTAACATAGCTCGTCCTTACTTATGAAATATACAACCAAGTTTGGTTGACACATCTGATTAATAAGAGTGTATCCCGAATTGAAGGATCAAGAGCTAGCTTCTGAGTCACCAATTTGATCAGAGGAATACTGTTATGTTCTTTAACTCGATTTCGGATTAGTTAGATACTAATAGCTCTGTACATTAAAAGCTTATATTTCGGATTTCGAATGGATACCAAATAAAATGTCCAAAACAAACAAAAAACTGTTTACTTTTTTTTTTCTTTTCAATCTAAACTTATATTTCAAATGAAGAACACAAAGACAAATCCGTAATCAACTATTACAACAAAACTAGATTTAACTGTTCACCATCTTTCATCACCCTCCCAGTTGTTCTTCTCCTTGGGACCCGTCGGTCCTTCCTCTTTGTACAGCTCCACAGGAAGCTTGTTCAGTATGCTCTCCATGGACACTCTCAGATTCACCGGCAAATAGCTCATGATCCTCTCCAGCTCCGTCCTCGAGTTGTAGACCACCGTCGGCCCCCATTCTCTCATGTACTGCAACCAGTGCGGCTCGGCCACGCCGAGATACTCCGCAGCCATCACCTTGTAGCTGACGCTGCTGTCCACCATGAACTTGCTCCTGGCAGCATCGTTCCTCACGCCCACGCCGAGCTTCTGAGACCCCTGCAGGTAGCACCCGGCCCGGGGAAAGCTGGCGTGCCCGCTCTTGGACGAGTACACCGCCGCCCTGTTGCCCTCCACGAACTCCAAGTCCGGAGCTTCCACCCAGACGCCGCCGCTGTGCTGGGAGTAGTACACGCTCCGGAGCTCGCCGGTGAAGTTGCTTACTCTGAGCGTGAAGTGCTCCCAGTCGCCGACGTGCTGCCCGGTCCTGCTGAGTGGGAAGTTCACGACGCCGACCTTGATCGTCCCGGGCCCGTTGAAGGGGCAGAACACCCACATGGCGATGTCCGTGAACGTGCCTCCGAGAGCCGGCTTGACGTGAGCGTACATCTCCGCGCTGTCCATGTTCCCATACTTGAGACGGTCCTCGCCGTCGCCGTCGGCCGGGAAGTCTATCCAGTACTCCCTGTCGTTCCCTCCGCCGGCGGGAAGGTTTGAGCCGTCGGCGGTGATGGGTTCCCCCGGCGATGAGCCCCCTTTCCTGTACAGCAGAGCCCCGTTCTTGAAGAACCATTCGACTGACGAAGGCAAGTAGACCTCCTTCGGATGGAAGAAGACCACAGGGCCGTAGTGCTTGATCAGCGCGTGGATCTGCTCGAGACTCGGCATTGCATGCAAAGCAGCAGCGGCATCGGCACCGTTCTTCAAGCAGTAGACGGCGTCCTTGCAGCTCCTGTACGAGCTAC
>LTAE01001709.1:3574-51600 GCA_001647135.1 Pontederia paniculata | reverse complement strand
ATAGGAGTTTCTTCTCTTTGTTCATTCTCTCCATAAAATGTAGCACCAACTTCTGCATCTCACACCATATCAATATATGGATTTATCGAAGTTTTTATAAAATTGTCTTGATTGATTAAACTTTCATCTTTCCAATATTCACCATGCAAAGTCCAATTCAAATAATCCACCCAAAAACTCTTTCGATATAAATTCATCTCGACATTATATCTTAGTTTCAATTTTTTATTCTTACAATTCGCACATGGACAACGAATGCGATCAAGAGAATCTGCTACACCGTGTTCTTCATATGTAAATTTTAAGAATTCATCAACTCCGTCCTTAAATTTTCACAAACATAACCCTTATCATCTTTCTACCGAAAAATTCAGCTTCGATCATGTCTCATTATACTATATAAATATGAACGGAACTTAATTAAATATGAGCTGAACATAATTAAATATAAAAAAACAAGATTATAAATATTATACATTATTCAATATTCACTAAACATGATTACAACTGAACTAAACATGATTAAATATAAAGAAATATAATTACATATGAATGAAACATAATTATATATAAACAAAATATAATTATATATGAATTGTCGGGAGGAAGGCGACGCGCGCCCTCCTTAGTGTCGGGAGGAGAACGGCGCCACCTTCCTCTCATTGAGGAGGGCAGGTGCCGTCCTCCTCACAGCTGTGAGGAGAGCGCGCGACCCTCCTCAATGAAGTGAGGAGAGCGTGCGACCCTCCTCACGGTTGTGAGGAGAGCGCGCGACCCTCCTCAATGAAGTGAGGAGGGGGAGCCGCCCTCCTCGCTGCTGTGAGGAGGGCAGAGGAGGGAGCGCGGCGGAGGCGTGTTACCGGCATCGAGGAGGCGAGTGGGCGAGCGGCGATCGGCGAGCGCGGGCGGCAGGCAGGTGGAGGAAGAGGGGAAAATAACGCGTAGAAAATAAAAATTGAGGCTAAGGGGGATTTTAATACACAGAAATTAGCGATAGATATTTTGTCGCTAAGTCGTCACCAGTTCTGTCGTTATCAACGACAAATGTTATCTGTCATTATTTTTGTCGCTAAATTGTCATAGTTTTTATAAAAAAAAATGGTTAACTTATCTTGTCGTTGTGCCGCAGTTAAATTGTCGCCATTAGCGACAACTATTTATGTCTCTAAAGTGCTATCACTAATCCATCATATTTTTGTAGTGAATGTCTTATAATAAAAAGTTTATTATATAAGTAATAACTAAAATAAAAATATAATTATTTACAAATAATTCTAACTTGAATAAAATAAATAAAATTAATGGTAAAGTTAAGAAAAAAATTAATATTTCGTTTTTTAAAATATTTTATATTTATATTATATCATATGTTATAGATGATATAGATTCTATAGGTAAACAATAAAATGCATAAGGTATATTTTTTTGTATTTTTTAGTTCCACATTTAAAATTAAGGATATAAAAAGGAGAAGAATGATTATCAGAAAAAGAATATCATATGATGTTTAAAATAAGCCTCATATCAAATGACATATTCAATCTATTTTAAATTTTATTTGTTATATAATTAAAAAATTAATATCAAAATCACATAAAATTATTTTATGCTAAATATATAATTTGAGATTTTTAAATATAGTTCATGAATAATAATTAATTTAATTTATTATTTTAGCTATTCTATATTCATAAATATGGCGTCTTGGACGTGCAATTTGCATCATCACATTTTACTCGATAAAAAGAATGAGATTGCGAGTGTTATTATAAATGATAGATGTTTATATTTACTTTTAAAAATAAGATAAATAAGTATATTTTTATTTTTTTAGTCCAGCATTTGAAATGAGTGAGAAGAATGATTATAAATGAAGAATGCCATTTAATTTTTGAAATAAGTCTCATGCCAAATGATATAAGATTAAATTATTTTTTTAGAAAATCCAAACAAAACTATTTTTTTATAAGAAAGTAGCATTTTTATAGAAAAATCTATGAGTGTTCACATGTCGGATTTGACTCGACCATATCACAAATTCGATCCAACCCGATTAATTTTATTCAGATTGAGTTCGATCAAATTGATAACAAATTAATCATAGATTCGAGCCAAATCAGTTTCCATTAGGTCTGGTTGAATCAAAACGGATCATCGATTTATTAAATTATTTTTTATATATTTTTATTTTTTATTAATATTGAACATTAATTATATTAAAAAAAGAAATAAACATATTTTCAAATATTTATAATAATTTTAAAGGATATGAAGTATAATTTTAATACATTTTAATGTTAAAGTAATTTAAAAATTTTATGAAGAAAAAATTGGTTTAAATTTAATAAAAATTCTATAAAAGTTTGGGTCATCGGGTTGATCGAGTTCGAAAAATCAAAATTCGTTCTTGACCCATTGATGATCGAGTCGGTTCGGGCCAACTCGACCAACTATTTGATCCGACACAATTGATATTGGATCTGTTCCGATCACCGGGTTCATCGGATCGATTTGACTCGATGAACACCCTAAAAAAATTTATAAGAGAATTTTTTATAATATAATAAATTAAAATAAAAAAAATTGTTTACAAAAAGTTTTAATTTGAATAAAAATAAGTAAAATTGGAGATAAAGTTAAGAAGAGAAAATTTAATATTTTATTTTTAAAATTATTTTTATATTTATATTATATGATATAGATGTTATATAGATTTTATTAGGTAATATAAAATAAAATAAATATGCACAATTTTACTTTTTTTTAGTCCTGCATTTGGACTTAGCAATACAAAGAAGAGAAGAATCATTACAAAAAGTAATGTAATTTAATGTTTTAAAATAAATCTCATGCAAAATAACATACTCAATATATTTAAAACTTTATTTATTTATTTTTTATATAATTAAGAAATCTAATAGCAAAAAATATTATATCATTTTATGCTAATTTGAGAATTCTGAAAAAATAGTCAGTTTATAATATTTATTTATTTAATTATTCTATATTTATATGTTTTGGAATGTTCAATTTGCATTATCACACTTTACTCGAAATAGAAAATGAGATTCCGAGTATTAATATAAATAATAGATGTTTAAATTTTTTAAATAATAAGATAAATATGTTTCTTTTTACTATTTTTTTAGTCTCACATTTGAAATTAGAGATATAAAGAATAGAAGAATGATCATAAACAAAAAAAATATATAATTTGATGTTTCAAAATAAGTCTCATGCCAAATGATATAACATTAATTTATACTTTTAGAAAAATCTAAATAAATCTATTTGTAAGAAAATTATTTTTTATAACAATATATTATAATAAAAAATATATAAGATAATAAATTAAGATAAAAATATAATTATTTACAAAGAGTTCTAACTTGAATAAAATAAGTAAAATTGGACATAAAGTTAAGAAGAAAAAAAATAATATTTCATTTTTTAAATTATTTTATATCTATATTATATTATATTCCATAAATGTTATATACATTCTATATAATAGTATAACAATAAGATAAATAGGTATATTTTTACTTTTTTTTCTTAGACCCATATTTAAAATTAGCGATATAAAGAAGAGAAAAATAATTATAAAAGAAAATTATCATTTGATATTTTAAAATAAGGCTCATGACAAATGACATATCCAGTATATTTTAAATTTATTGATTCTAATTTAGTTTATATAATTTAGAAATCTAATAGCAAAATAACATATCATTTTATGCTAAATTTATAATTCAATATTTCTAAAAAAGTGTTATTGAATAAAATTTAATTTAATTTATTATTTTGACTATTTTATATTTATACGTATAAATATGATGCCTTGGAATGTTCAATTTGCATCATCACATTTTACTTTATAGAGATGAGATTACATGTATTATTATAAATAATACATGTTTAATTTTTCTTTAAATAATAAAATAAATAAGTATATTTTAACATTTTTTTTAATCTCACATTTGAAATTAGGGATATAAAGAACAGAAGAATGTCATTTGATGTTCTATTGTGATTATATTTGAAAATAACCAGCGTTTATATGCACTCAATTTTATGCATCTATTCATATGTGATAAATAGAAAAGAATTATTATTGTAGTAAATGATGATGATGGAAAATGACAAATGAGACTATAAAATATAGTTTACAAAGAAGTCTTTGTGCATGACTATAATTTTTAATAAAATTATATTATTTATTGAAATATGAAATATATTTTTAATTTTATATAATATATTTTTCATCATCCACGCATCACGGGATAATAGACTAGCACAATTAATAATATATCAATATTATTATATGGTTTGTTGCTTTATTATATTATATAAAATTTAAAGAGTAAATATGAAAAAAAAATGTAAATAATATATCTCTTTCTAAGTATTTGAAATTCAGATTGTCTAGTCATAAATACTATAGAAAAATTACTCATAAGAAAAGTTGGCGACAAAATTTTAACTTATAAAATCACCATATAACTTACATTTTAGAATATTGTGTTTGCGATGAAAAATGATAGGTAATACATCTTTTACCAAGTCTCTTTTACAAATTTTATAAGTTAGAATTTATAAATTTGAATAATAAATTGATAAATTAGTGTATTAGGGGAATATATTTATGGATATTATTTTTTAAATAAAATGACAGTAGTAATTATTTATATTTTAATATTAATAATTATAATTAAGAATAATATAATATAGACGTCAATGGAATAATATTTTATTATGTACTCTATCATAATTTGATGGTTTGCTTTATCATATTCTATTCTTTTTTATTTATATAAGATTTAGAATAGTTAAATAAGTTAATTCTATTTGAACGACAACATAAATGAAGATCTTTTTATAAGAAATTGAAATTCAGATTATCTACTTACTAGAATAAGTAAAGGTAGGTCAAATTTACTCATAAGAAAAATCGTCTAAAATGCTTTAAAATAAGAATGGGCTCAGACTCGAGTTTTCGGCCCATGAATGGGAATATCCATGTCGAGGCCTGTTGGTTCATTTATTTTCTTTTTTTCCCCAAATTTGTTGGCTCATAAATTATCATTTTCCTCAAGTGACTCTTCTATTATTTTTCCCCTTTTTTTCCCTTTTTTTTAATATTAAAGGTTACTCTCTTGGAACCGAGAAGTTGACCAGGTAAGTTAGTTCATAGAAGAGTTTCAAAAACTGATCTCCTCCCTTATGGCATGTTTGATTAGAGGTAAAAGGAGGATAAAGGAAAATGAGATTCATCGGTTAACCTCGTTTTCATTTCCCTTCATTTGTTTTTATTTTCTTTCAAATGTTCATTTTTCTTTCAATCTCAAATTAAAATGTAAAGAAGGAAAAAAGTATTTAAACTATACTTCTAATTTTAACCACATGTAATTTAAATGTAAACACATATATTAGAATATATTCATTCAACAAAAACTATAATTTTTTTTCTCTTTTTTTAGTTATATCATCCAAACAAGATTAATTATTTCACCTAAATTCTCTTTCATTTTTTTTCCTAATTTCTCTTCTCCTCCATTTTCTTTTCTTCTTCTTCTTCATAAATGTTAAACCAAAATCTTAACAAATGAAAGACAGTAGTGGGACTTGAGGAAAGTAGATGATTGGTGTTGGGTGTGTGACATCTTCCACATGCTTCAGCTGTTGATGGCAATGGGTCCTGCTCCTTCCCTTCCAACCAACCAACTTAATGGAGCTCACATCTAACAGTAATCCTTGAGTATCATATGAATTCTTCAACTTTGGTGGCTGCATGCAGCCTGGTTCAACTCCATTCCCCACTACCTTTGCAGAGAATTGATGATGTTGAAGTTTGACAATAAAAATCTGATTTTGCTCTTCTTATACAAGCAACTGTGTCATGGCCTTGGCCCAACTCTGTTTGGCTGATGCTAATATTTTGGTTGGACTCAGTCTTCTTCAGTCTCCCTGAGCCATATGAATGCCAACAAAAATGTTGGTGCTGTTTGTCCCAGAGGCCAATTCTCATATTACAAATCCAAAGTATCATAGAGTATTTGTCTAGTAACCAGTCCATGGTGAAGCTATATGCATCATACTGCAATATCAGCAAAAAAAAATTCCAAATGGGAAGTGTAAGTGATTTATTGGTTAAAAAATTTGAATCACTGTCATTAGTAACTGGTTTATATGGCTTTCAGACCCACTTGATAAGAACCGATTAGAAATCTGATCAAAGTACATAGTTGCTATATTAGAAATTGATCTCAGTATTAAAGTACATAGTTGCTATATTAGAAATTGATATCAGTATTATACAAGTCATTTTTCCCTACATTGGACAAATTTGGAGAAGGGGACCATTCCCCCTTCTGTATTGGAGTTTTTAATATAAAGTATACGACAATACTGAAACAGTTGTTATATGCAAGTAGGTTATGAGGATCCAATAAGATAAGAGTTGCAAGGGAAGTTTATAACAGAAATTTTTCAGTGTAAGTCCTTCAACTGTCTTAATTTAATTCAACCAATGACACCATGGAGAGGAAACAAAATCAAGATAACGTATAACAGATCAAATTGCAATTTGTGTGGGTGCGTTGGTGATAACTAAGCATTGTTGCATCAGTAACATAGATTATTTTCTCCATAATACTTCCACATCCACATCTCACTGACTACTGAGTTACAAGATGATGAAATATCAAACCAGAAAAGAAGATGCTGAGAGCAATGATGGTTATTGGACAGTGTTCATTTGCTGTTGTGTGGCCTTGGCTCAACTTGTGCTTCCTGAAAGAACTTTATAGTGATGGCCTGATCTACTGGCACTGCCAATATGTTCATGCTATTGTAATTGTAAGATTGGGATCAGAAGATCCATAATTATATACATATAAAAGGTTGGATCAATTGTTTTGGAGTTATGGGTACAATTTTCATTTCCAATCAGTGTTTAAAGTTACGGATACCGCTGAAATAGCAGAACAAAATGACTTCCAATGTCTACATTTCAACTCTGACATCGTATTGGAGAACAGTGTAAGGTTAAAAGTTGGATCAATTGCCACTGAGTACCAAGGAATTGGTAATGGTGAGAGAAACAGATCACAGGAAGAAGGAATTTTTTAGTCTGGTAATGTTAAGTTTTTTTTCTCTGCAAGCTGAAGAATCTAGTCACCATCTGCCTATAAAATTCACCATCAATGGATTTTGCAGAGGATTTTGTTGTGTTTCTCAATAGTGCCAAACCAAAAGTCTTTTAGAATTTGGGAAATGCGAATGATTACTATGTTTGTGACGCCACTAAGTTTATTTAACTGCGCATTGCCACAAACGAACAAAAAAAAAAATAAAAAAAAATAAGTTCCTTAACTAGGACATGCATGTAAAGATGGGTTAAAATTAGATAAAAAATGAGCATGTAAATTTTTTTTTTATAAATTCGTATGAACCTAAAATTAGATGTGTAGAAAAAAATTCACAGCAGTACTTTTAGATTTACTGAACAATGGATTTCATTCTTTTAAACTAAAATTAGAATAATTATATGTGTTTACTAAATCCAAAAATATATTTACATACTCAAATTCAAATTTCTATATTTGAGTAAGATAGTTACATTATTTAAAGGCTAAAACTTGTATTAAACAAAGAAAAGCTATATCCTCCTATTTTTTTTATACTTATATCATTAAAATATCCAAAAAGAATGATTCATTGTGAGTGGTTAATTTTTTTAAAAGGAATATAGCAAAGCACTTAAAAAACTAAAAAAAATTTATGAGGAACATATCCCAAAGGATATTAATCACCTTAGATGGAAGCTGACCTCAATTTTGATTCAAATTAGACTCATAATGAATCTATGAGTAATTTTCTTGAGTAGTCCCATAATTTTTTTTGGATTTCACTTTGATTTTCAAACTTTAATTTGTAACAAACTGATCATTAAACTTTGTAACTTATTAGCGAATATCTTTTTCACTTGACATAGTAGATTTTTCGATTTTTCCTACACGTGGTAAAGTCATGCAAGTAAAAAAATAAAATTATTGACGTGAACTTTAAGTATTTATATTTTTTAAGATAGACTTCTAACTTTACTCGGTTCCTATTTTGATCCTCTAACTTTAATTTATAACTAAATAGTCCTCTAACTTTAGTTTGTAACTTAATGATCCCTCAATTTTATAATCCGTTCACGAAAGATCCATTTTATCTAAAAAATATCGATTTATCAATTTTCTATTCACGTGAAAATATGAAAATTAATATTTTTATGTCTATATTATTGTATGTATTTGTGAGAACAATGTAAACACAAAAAATATTATTAGTTTTCATCTCCTACAAGAGTAAATTAATTTTATAAATTTCATTAAAAAATAAAAATAAACTATCATCAAATTTCATTAGTACGTGTATTTTCCTCTCAACGAATTCAAAGTTGCTTAGTTTTGATTACTTTTGACCTCTCTTATTATAGTGAAATTTATAAAAATTGATTTACTTTTGTAGAAAATAAAAACTAATAATATTTTTTATGCCCACATTAGTGACAACAAATAGTAATTTTCATACTAAGATAGAGGGATCGTAAAAGAATAGATTGTAAAGTTCAAGGACCATTTAATTATAATTAAAGTTAGGAGGTCATTTGATTATAAAGTAAAGTTAGAGGATCAAAATAAAATTGACTAATTTTTAGTCAGAATGCTATTAAAAATATTTAAATTTCACACTATTTTTTTTATTTTTTTGCTTATGTGTCTTTATCATGTTGAGAGAAAACTAAAAAACGTGTTATCTCAAGTAAATAAACTTTCGACGAACAAATTGTGATGTTTAATCACTAATTCGTTATAAACCAAAGTCCGAGTAACAAAGTGAAATTTGGATAAAATTAAGGGACTATTCACAAAAATAACAGGCGAGGGAGTATAAAACATGTGACATGGGACTCCGACGTGCAAGCAGCAAGGCATCAGACTACATGCAGGATCAGACTCCTTGATTTTCATTTAACTGACGAACAAGCATATCATGGTGCATTGAATCTTGACTCTTTTTTTAAAAAGAACGTATTAGCCATTATTTAAGTAAAAATAAATGTAACGACGAGAAAGAAAAAATTAAGAAAATAAAATGAAATTAAAATAATTAAATTTATTTAAATGACATGACGAAAAAAGAGAGAAGAAAACAATAACTTTATTCGAGTGAATATATTTTTATAAAGATATTTATATTTTTAATTGCATAAAGATTAAAATTAGAAATATATTTTAAATATATCTTTCCCTTTCACTTACACCTAAGCTTGAGGTTGAAACAAAAAACTACTGAATAAGATATTTCTCTTTATTTTCCTCTATTAAAAACATAAACAAAATTAAATTATTAACCTCGTCTCACAAACTTCAAACTTCAATCTCTAAAGCAAAGTGGATGACAGGATGACTCACCCAGTAGCAACTGCATTGATGGTATTAAAACGAATAATGTAATCTGCATCCCAATCTTACTAGGCCGGTTTAAAAATTCATCATAATTCAATTTAAACAATGAGTGTGGCGAATGCTCTCAACTTATTTGGGGAGTTGCCAATTCTTTTTCGCAATTAAAGGTACAAGTCATTAAGGACCCATTTAGTATAAGAATTAGCATGATAAAAATAATGATGATATATTTTTGTGTAAAAAATAAGAGTGAAATATTGTTGTGGTGTTTTCCTAATATTTTGATCGATTAATTGCTATTGTAATGATAAAAAATAGATAGTGTTTGGTTGAAACATGAATAAGATACTATGTTTATGATTTTTTATTATATATTCTATTAACTGATATTATTTATTTATTTTAGTAATTATATTAAAAGAAGATAAATAATCATCATAATATAATATACTTATTGGGTTAAATAAATTTAAATAATGATAAAAATATTATTGCTACAATTATTTTAATTATATAAATCAACATGTTTCTTATAACCTATAATTAGTTTTTTTTTGTTTTTTTAATAAAATATCAACCAATAAATAGTTACAATATTATACTAAGTAGTACTTGCAAATACTAGCTCATGAGTATTTCATATTAATATTTTTAATAACATAATATTATCCAATAATTATGATAACATAAAATTTAATTAATACTTAAAATAATATTGATATTATTATATTTTCTTATACTTACACTTTATGTAAAATTTAATGATAACTAAAGATTTATTAACTATAAATGATTATGAATTTATTAAGACAAAATAATCTAATAAAAAAATTAGAAAAAAAGAGAGGAACAATCAAAATGTTCTTGCAATGTTAAAAATATTTTGTTCTTACTTTTGGAACAAAAATGAGTGATTTTACATGTTACAAAGTGATTTTAGAAACTAAGAAGAATAAATTGATCTAGGAGTGTTTGATTGTGAAAGGAAGAACAAAGCTATTATTCGCTTTTTGTTCTTGTACTAAACATGCCCTCGCGTCCCATTTGATATATGGTGTTATCATCAAGAACAATAAATTGTTCTCACATTTTCAACCAAACACATTTAAAACAGAGTAAAAAATATGAAAAATTCTTGTTGATTTCTGCTTGAAAGTATTCTTTTTTTATATAGTTTTTTATAGAAATATTTTATTGATAGTAAAATAAGAAAGATACATATTTAAATAATACTATTGATTAAATATTATATTAATATTATTTATTAATAATAAATAAAATATATAATTAAATATTAATATTTAATATTTTTATTATTTACTCAAGATTAACTTTCAATTAGCATTATTGTATTATTGAAATGGGTTCCTTAACTAATTATTTACATTTACTAATATAATTTATTTTAATGAAACTTAAACTTGTAATTAAAATTATCTCAAAATTATTCTTTAATATTTTTGTATTATTCAAGAAAAATAAACTTTCAGTTAGCATTATACTACTAAAATGAGTCCTTAAATAAATATTTTTAATCCCTCTCAGAAAATAAATATTTTTAATATATTAATAATATATATATACTAAGCAGACAAAATAATATGTATTATTATACTTTTAATTATTATTATTATATATTTATTTAGTTTTATTTTTTTATTCTTATCCAATCAAACACTACTCAAATATCTTTAATTTCAACAAAAAATTACACATACTTATTCCTAACCGTGGAACACCATATTCTTATACCAAATGGGGTCTAAGGGGCCGTTTGGTTCAAATGCACTATAGATGGATTAAATTTTTTTTAATTCATCACTTAGTCCATTTTCCTTACTCCAATAAAAATAATCTTAATTCATGAGGAAAAAAGAATTAGTAATTTTTATTTTTTTATTCTTGAGACATTTAATGCTGCGGAGGCCACCAAACACAAAAAATGGATGTTTAATTTAAATAATAAGGAATAAAACCTTAATTCAAGTATTATTCCTCAACCAAACGACCCGATTACTTTTTAAGTAAAAAGTCCTTTAAACCTTTCTGCATTTTGTACTATGACTCTTTGAATTTAATGTTTAATTGATCATGGTTTACTTAAATTTTTTTTGCACATGCCAGAAAATCCTTTCTTTTGCGAATATAATAATATGGATTGCAAATAAATTCCAAAAATTAACAAGAATAAGATATACAAATACTTTTTACAATTTTCATTTTCAGGTATAACGAGTCTTGGTGGAAAAAAATCATGCTCTAGCGCTGCCTCAAGTTGAACCACGAAGTATGGAAATCTTTTTGAATTGGACATTTGAATTTTCATGAGGCACAATTTTATGTGCCAGTCAAATGAATCAAAAACCTTAACTTATTATAGATTCGCTTTCTCATTTCCGAATCTAAATAATGGGCTTCTACTATTCATGGTCTGCGAATAAAATTCAAATCCGATTCAGTTATTATGTTTAACATCCAAGTTGAAAAAAGAAAAAAAATTCTGCTTTCATCTAAGGCTCCATACTTCTTGAAATAATGTTACCATTTTTAGGTATTTGATAATTGAAAGTAATTAATCAATAGGAGAACAATTTTTTCATTGAAAAAATGATAAAATTAAAAAAAATGAGCTTCTCGTTTTTAAATGAGAATTCATTTCCTTCATAACTTTAACTCGTATGTTAAAGACTTTAACTCGTATGTTAAAGACATTAAATAAACTATTTTACATGACTTCATTTTAAAAAAAAATTGTTATATTTGTTTAATTAAGATTGAAATTTTAGTCTTGAGATCGAATTGAGAATAATAAGATTTTATTCATAAATATTTTAAAAACAAATAAATATTCATTTGTAGACATTTCATTTTCAATTGTTATATCATAGTTTAACATATCACAATGTCATCAATAAAAATGAAAATATTAAGAAGATAGAAACATAGGTTGCATGTCATCCAAATTTTTGATATTTTTTTTAAAAAATATAACTATTCATGATATTATGCGTCAACACATCACTCATGGAAAATTATTTGCACTGTTAAATATTTATTTATTTTTAATAAAATTGTTTCCAAAATTAAAGCATGCATAATTTTCTTAAGCAACTTCAAGCCATTGCCACTTTGAAATAGCCATTACCATCCATCATGAATTGTTCTGTCAGAAACTTACCATACATCATGAATTGTTCGACAAGCTCAAACATTCATCACAATTCTCAATTTGACTAATATTTTCGACATTGCACGCATGAGTAACATGTCTTTAAACAAATTAAAAGTACTTTGATGGTCTTCTCCTCCTCTTTAAATCTTTATTGCCACAAGCAGGTCATTACTCCAATAGGATGCCATCTCTGCAGCTATCCAAAGCTCGAAAACATGGCCACCAGCTCACAACCTTTCTCACCCCCTCCACACTACTCATGCACACATGAGCGAGAACCTTTAGACTAGTTTAAAGGCTTTTGTCTCTTCTACTGTAACCGGAGAGAGAGAGAGAGAGAGAGAGAGAGAGGCACACAGCCTGGATTCACTCTTTCACTCCTTCCTTTAATCACTTTTGACGTGAATTCTCTAAAGGAAACACTTCATTCAACTACGTAAAATACTACCCGCGCACGGCACTAATTGTAATAGCGGGAAATGGACTCCTACTTGCTTATTTCCTGCTCTGTCTGTACCAAACAGCATCACTGATAGCATGCAACACAGCATCAAATCAACACCAAGGGCTGCTCCGGACCACTCTGTTTCCATGTCCACCCTTATAGACGGGGAACATGGAAGTCGTTTGGATGATGCAGCTGCAGATGTCTGCAAAGAAATCCGAATGCCAATGCCGGAAACAGATGATGAATACATAGAGGGGTTGCTGAGCGAAGAGAGTCGCTACAAGAGCAAAGCTCGGTGCTTAATGATCGATGATTCATTCAGACTGGCTCGTTCTGATGCTGTCAGATGGACTTTGAAGGTGATCTGCTAATTTGCTAACTTTAAGTTCGATTGCAGCGCTGCGTTTTCCGCGGTTCTCGTGTTAATGCAGTACTAATTGTATCATTTGTGCTCTGTTCCAGAAGAAGACCATGTTTGGCTTCAGCCTCAAAACCGTGTACATGGCGTTGTCTTACTTCGATCAGTTCTTCATGCACAGAACCGTTGATATAGTAGTAAGTGTGCTCTATCGTTTCATATTGATTTCTTTTGTTTCTGTATAATTGTTCCATTTGATGATTGGTCATTTTCTGCAACGGATTAGGAAGGCAAAGCTTGGGCAGTTCAATTGCTTTCGGTAGCTTGCCTGACATTGGCGGCGAAGATGGAGGAGCACACGGTGCCTGCGCTGTCAGAGTTCCAAGTAGAAGAGGTCCGATTCAGCAGTGAAGCAATACAGAGGATGGAGCTCTTTGTTCTCAGTGCATTAGGATGGAGACTGAGCACCACCACGCCTTTTGCTTATCTGAACTATTTGGCATCCAAGTATTGTGAAAATGGACAGAAGGACTTGATATCCAAAGCCACTAAGTTTATCTTTGCAGTTATTGAAGGTTGGTAGTTGAAGTTAATAGTATTCCTTGATGCCATTTTATTGGTTCCCAATGTTCAAACGGATGGAAAGCAATGCAAGTATTCTGATGTTTTCCTCTCATACTTTGTACATGCATACAGTAATCAATTTAGTGGATTACCAACCATCAGTCGTAGCCATTGCAGCTGTTCTTGCTGCATCCGATGAACGATTAACATGGAAAGCACTGCAATCTAAGATTAGCATACTTCCATCTTGCAGACCATTTGATATGGTGAGTAGTCCTAAACTCTTGTACATACTGGTAATGCAGCAATGCATCTACTGATATCAATGCATGCCAGGACAATGTATTCTCCTGCTACAATCTGATGGTCCGAGAATTGCACAAGGAGAGTTTGAACCCCGAAAAGAATGTGGTCAACCGATCCATGTCAAATGATGCTAATGGGACAAACTCTTATGTAATGACCAGCGGCAAAAGAAGAAGGTTACAATAGCCTTGACAGATGAATCCAAGATTGGTGCTCAGAGAGACCCAGACGCTTGTTTATTTTCCTTGTGAAGCTGTCGAGGGGGCTTATCATCGATCTAACTGCATCTGATTTAGCTTTGGAAAAAGCTTTTGTTTAGAGCTGTTTGAAAGGATCTCTCCCACACTGTTCTTGTAAAAAGAATGGAAAGGGAGGAAAAGAAAGGTAAAAAGTTACAGCTCAAAGTAAGAAAGGCTGACTAGAGTAGAAAAAGAAAGCTACGAGGAGATCACTCTGTAGGAGCAAAGATGCACCAGTTGGTGTCAAGTAGTCCTTTGGTTCCATAGTCTTTAAGTAAAGATTACTTTGGTGAATATTTAACCAAAATTCTTTGCAATTGTTTTCTTCTTCCTTTTTTTTTTTCTCTTTCTTGTTTTGTTCTCCTGTTTGTTGTATGAGGATCATTGTGTGTGAGTACCTCAATCAGATTCTCATGTTCCGGTGGAGGCATTTAGGATGCTGCTTTGAAGAGTCTCTGAAAAGACTGAAAGCAAACGCAGTGCTGTTGCTGTGATCAGTTTGCACTTGCACTGCATGCTGCCCAGCAGAAAGGTGTTTTAAAGTGGGTGAAATGTGATTGAATTTTGCATGGTTCCTCAGAAAGAGAAGGTGCTTCCTTTTACTTATTGCTCCTGTGCTGTGCTATCAAATCAGAAGCTAAAAACTTTCAACACTGTATTAATCAGAAACACTATTTTAACGGATGTGATGGAGACTGTTCTTTGTCTTTTTTTATGTCCCAGTATCATCCGGCCAAATACACATTCAAACTTGGCAATGAAATTGGAAATGCTGCATGATAAATTACTCCCCAGTGACTCAAAAACTATTCAAAAAGCAATTACAAATATCAAAGAGACAAAAACTTCATGACAATTTATATGCTATTGTGCATTGTTCCATTGAAACTGGAGTTGGAGAATTACCAACTTATCTTTACGCCTTAAACATGCATCACATACAAGTGATGGAATTTAGCTGTCATTTGTTTCAGTTGTCTGCTGCAGCAGCATGTGGGAAGCTATGCTTCTTTTACTTGCTTCAATGAGGAAGCAGGCAAGTTGCTTTGTGAGTCATGTCTCTGATCTCAAACCATATGCCTGTAATTTAGTGTGAGGTTTTTGTTTATTAATCATTGTTGCATCCCAATGCAGTCAAAAACATGCCTTTGGACATGGTTTGGTAAAAATCTGTTAGTTCAACTGGTACCTCTCTTGCTCCACTGGCTGGTCCTGGCACAGGTGAGCAAGGGGAAAAGGATAAACTAATTAAAGAGTGTGTCTTGACCTGCAGTGTTTGAACTCTCATTCATGGCCTATACATTGCTGTAAAAAGATGGGGTTGCTTCAAATGGTGGCCTCCCAATCTGTCCCAGGCGAACGGATCTCTCTGCTCAGGAGCAGTAAGTATACAAATCAGATAAAAAAAAATATTACCAAGCTCAAGGAGAAAGAGCACAAGGGGGCCTTTTTTGACTTGGTCAACAGAATACTTCCCTCTGAGCTCTGTGAATGATGCACCACTGTCATTTAATAATTCATCAAGGCATGTGGCGACGACCACATTATTCTTATTAATTATCTTTTTTTTTCCTTGTGACGAGGGAGCTTTCAGATTAGAATGAAGTACACAGTACATTCATGCTTGAAAACGAGTGTTTGCCTTGTAAATGAAACCAGAAGCAGAAGAGTTCATCTATCTAACTGCAAATTAGTATGACAGCATTTCTACTAATCAGAAATTACAGGTACCAATCTCCTGGCGGAAAAAAAAGAAAAAAAATGGTGAGCTTCTTTCGGGCTGACAATGTGACAGTGAAATCTCGAAAGGCATCTCTTATGAAGACTCACTCATTCATTCATGTTGGCTGCAACAAGTGTAAATTTCTGATGATATGCAGCGAAAAGATCGATACTGTGTGCTATTAAGATCTCTCTCTTTCTCTTTCTCTCACATTCTGACAAGGAGACAAGGCGGGATGACCGTATAAGGTCATGAAATGGGATGGATGGAGAAGTCGTTAGAAAACTTGGGAGCTGGGTCGTTGTTCTCTTCTCACCAATATCTTCTGAAACCATCACATGACACAGATCTTGGAAGAATACTAAAACTCGCTGGCAGGAGGGCCTACTCACACTTCTGTTCCATTCATCCCCTCCCATTTGAGTAACTTGCCTTTTTTCTATTACTTTTGGATCTCTAAGACTTTTCTTCTCGAAATTGAATTATGAACCTTGGTAGAATGCTTATTTATATGATCTATGGTTCTTTTTTTTTTCCCTCGCTCGGGCCAATGTCCAAAATTATTAATATCTGATTAATTTAAAATCGAGCTAAAGAACAAAAAGATATTCCTCTAATCGAATATCGAATCTGAAACTACTAGTTCTCATCAATACGTGATACAACTATGCTAATCAGTTGTGCCAATCGAATTTGATTATATATGGTTCAATTATTTAGTAAATTAAATTTTCATAAGAAGAGATTTCAAGATCAAGATCGAATTTCGGAGGCGTCCATTTGAAATTTTTAGTGGATAAATTTTTAATGCTCTAACAAGTAGATTAAATTAATTAGATGATATCATGAACATTGGGGTTAACCAAACACATTGCGTTGCATAACATAAAACAAAGCTCTCATTTGTAGTTTTGTACCAATTCGTCTGTTTAAACATTAGGGTTAACAACCGAACACATTGCATGTCTCATGCGTTTAGTACATGACAAAGAAGCGATAAAAAAAACTTTATGAACTTGGTAAAAAAAAATTAAAACAAAATAGCCAAGGAAAAGTATTTTTAAAATATCTTACAAATTGAATCGGTAGAAATCTTGCGAGATATCTTTTACTAAGCTCAATAGCACGAAAGAAATTATAATTACGAATTAGGTTTCGAAAATTATCAACTAAAATGTTTAAAATTACAAGGTTGAATCTTGATTAAAAAAAACAATATACTTTATTGTTAATTATGCATGATAATATTATTAAAGTATACTAAAATTAAGCTTTACTGCTGATACTTTTTCTTAAAAGAGTTACAAAGTTAATCTTTCCATCATTCTAAATTGACAACATATCATATTGATACCTTGACAACACATGAACATACTAATCATACTTAAGACCTTTTCCTATTGGAATTTTGCTTCCCTGCCTTCGTCGTAGATGGCCATTCAATAATCACAAACTCATCTTTCTTCTTTGATTGCAAAATTTCAGAAGATTGAACCGTCCGTCCTTTGGACTCGTTTTTTTTACCTTTTCATGTGAAGCCGTCGTAGCTGATCCATCCGTCACCTTGTGCAGGACTCAAGCGTCCTTCGTGCCTCCGGAACATATATACATGATACTCTTGTCCTCGCAGATTTTGCCAGGGAACAAAATGGACCTCCGTACGAGCATAAATACACGTGAACTCTTAGACATGCAAAAAATGCAGCAGATAGTTTGGTTTATATGGCAATCAATTAAAATGACAAAGGCGTCTGAATTTTGAGAGCTTACCAATGCTTCAAACAATAAATGTCTTCAACTTAGTGAAGCAAATGTCATAAAATACAATGCATATTCAATGAAAAGAGTAACATTCTAACTTTCAATCTGAATTCATTCAGATTTGTTGATTTTTTCCAATAACATGGTTCAGATTGAAAAAAAAATCATATACTTTGCTGAGCTGCTAGATTAAGTCGACAAATGAAGAAAGAATTAAACAAGGGAATTCATACCAAAGGTTGGTCGAACTAGACTTTCTGAAAGGAAATTACTATATAGAATCTAAAAACACGCCAAAAGAAATCATGCAGAAGCTAATGTAGAAAGAGATTTTATCGAATCTTTGATCAATAACAGCAATATACCTCAATAAGGTTAGCATCAAGTACTATGTATAAAGATCCAGTACAGAATTCAAGGTACATCAGAACACAGGAGAATTTGAAACAGTTATTTCCCGGCTTGAAGATTTTTAATATCGACAATCATGAAAAAGCTTATTATGTCAGTATTGTAATTAGTAAGATTAATAAATAGTAAGAGAATCTCTGATGAATATAGAGATATCTACTCGGACTCCACAGGAACCAATTTGATGGCTGCAGCAATGGGCATGCCAATGAACCCAATTAACACACAGAAAAGCCACTGTGATAATGTCAGTGGAGTTGTGTTGGCGAAATCTCCAAGAAACTGAACAATAATGATCTGGAAGATGATGGTGCAAGAAATGACAGCCACAAAGACATAGTTCTCCAACATGCCATGAAACACATCAATTTTCTCCATATCTCTAGAGCTTATCTCATTGAAGACCTGCACAAGTTTTTCACCATCACTGGGTTTTCCAGGAACTAAATGCACTGATTCAACTTTTAGAATTAAAACAAGGAAACAAATCAATCATTCAGTTTAAAACTATGGTTTCCAGTAAACAACTGAATTAAGGCATCAACAGGCTCCCAGATGAAAAGTACTGAAAACACATGCAATAATTTCATAGGCATACACAAGAAAATAATACAGTTGCTAAACCACTTGGAAACAAAATTCTTCTCTTAATCTAAACTTTTAATTTCCTTCCAAAGCGCGTGCTCAAAGATTTTAACGAATCAACTAAGAATGAGTAGCATCAAAAGCAGGTGGAGTCTTATGTTCATATTATTGGTAAATACGATAAACCTAAAATGAAATGTTTCAAAAATAAAAATGAAGATTTCAGTACCTGACAGAAAACAAAAGAATTGAAAATAAGCGTATTCAGTATAATATCGGAATCTGCACCCTCAAGCTGAAAGAGGTGTTTCCCTTCGGTCTGGAGGTACCATATTATTATAAACTGGTAAAGCGCTTGACCAAAGATATTCCTCCACATTGTATTGCTAATAAATTTTCCATCTCTTCCAACTGGAGTTCTTTTCATTAATTCGTCATTTGGTGGTTCTGTGGCTAATGCAAGTGCCCCTAGTGTATCCATAATCATATTTACCCACAGAAGTTGAACGGCAGTGAGAGGAGCTTGTCCTAGAGAGGAAATATAGCAAAATGAAAGAACCATGAGGATGAGACCCAGTTATAACCAAAACATTATAACATGAAAGGAGTAACTTCTTTTACCTGTAAAGCAGGCTGAGGAAAAGTTTACGATTAAAGCAACGACATTAACAGTGAGCTGAAATTGTACAAACTTTTGAATATTTACATATACCGACCGCCCCCATTTAGCGACGGTGACAATAGTTGAGAAGTTGTCATCAAGAATAATAACATCAGCACTCTCTTTAGCAACCTGCATATAATGGTAACTAGAAGATATCATTGACAGGCTGTAGAAAAATAGTACTAACTGCAGTGAAAGATAATACAAGATATAACATAAATAATAACGTGCATCCATGATTTTCGGCAATATGAGAATATTAATTACATTGAGCGTCATATGGGGCATTAGCATTTAACAAAGGTAGAACATCACTTCAAGGATTTAATGGAACATTTAATGAATACCCTCTTAGAAGACATCACTTAAAGGATTTAAATAACTTGAGATCAAAGAGCAACAAATGACAAAAAATTTAGTAGCTCAAATGCAGATTAGATGTCACTTATTCGAGGAATACCTACAAAATCATTCTCCACGGATGCATTCTTGTAATATCAAAAGTCTCTCATGATTTTCTTCTAGACAAAAGATGCTCATTTAACGAGCATAAAAAAGACCATACCTCAGTTCCCGCAATACCCATTGCAAGTCCGATATCCGCCTCATGAAGTGCTGGAGCATCATTTGTACCATCACCAGTCACAGAAACAACTTCATTAAACATGGTGCGCAGCTGTGTTACCAAGGTATGCTTATCCATTGGTGAAGATCTAGCCATTACCTGATAATAAACACATCAGCGTGCTGTTAATGAACAACAATATTAAAGTAGAGTGTATAATGATTACCAAAAACAGTAACATGTATAACACATATTTGATCAATGTCCAAGGGATAACACCTGAAGTTTGGGAATCAATTCAATCATTTCTTTCAGACTCTTATCTCTGAAATCGGGACCCTCAATTGCCAACCCATCATCAGTAAGAATACCACATTCTCTAGCAATAGCCTTTGCAGTGTTAATGTTATCTCCTGTAACCATTCTCACTGTAATACCAGCAGATCTACATATTGCAACAGATTCTTTGACACCTGGACGCACAGGATCTTTGATGCCTACAATCCCAATACAAGTATAACCATCCACAGGAATCTGTTGGTCAGCTGAGAAACTATTCTCCATTTCCATATAGGCAAGGCATAGTGTACGAAGGGCTTCATTAGCAAAGCTTTCAATTGTGCTCTTGAGATGATTGGCTGTTGTTTTATCAAGCGGAACAACATTACCTGCAGAATCTAGTACATTGCTGCATGCAGCCAATACAATTTCTGAAGCACCTTTGCTATGGGCACGATATCCCCCTTCTGGAAGTTGGATCACCACTCCCATTCTCTTTTTTGCAGAATTAAATGGTTCCACTTTGATAAGCTTAGTTTCCTGGCGCACAGATTGGAACTCTCCTCCAAGAGACAGACCAAATTCCAACAGAGCAGTTTCAGTTGGCGTGCCAAGAATTTCAAGTTTTCCATCTGGGTTAGTAACAACTTCACCACCAGTGTTGTTAAAAATGGACTGCAAGAGCATTTTGACAGCAAAAGTTGGGATTCGTGAGCACAAGCTTTTGACCTCCTCTCGACTAGTGACCTCCTTAGTAGTCCCACATACACAAGCTTTTACTACAGTCATATGATTAGTTGTCAGTGTACCCGTTTTGTCACTGCAAATGGATGTAGCTGAGCCCATTGTTTCGCAGGCAGCAAGGTGCCGGACCAGTGCTTTATCATTCATCATTTTCTTCATAGCAAAAGCAAGGCTTAATGTTACAGCTAAGGGTAGTCCCTCGGGAACTGCAACCACTACAATAGTGACAGCTATAGCAAAATACTCCAGAAGCTCCAATGCATCATCTGCAGTCCAGTTCAGAAGCAAGCCATCTTGAAACTTATGTCTAATTAATGTTTGGGCTAGCACAGCAAATGTCACAACAGCAAAAGACAAGCCAATTTTCCCTATTATAGTCGCAACTCCATTCAATTTGACCTGCAATGGTGTCTCATCATCTCCTCCTTCACCAAGTGTTGCCATCAGCTTACCCCATTGTGTTCTCATGCCAACAGTGGTTACCAACATCTTACAAGATCCATCTTGGACCTTAGTTCCTGACAAAAGGAAAGGATTATTTGCATTTACAGCAACAGGTTCACTTTCTCCTGTTAAACTAGATTCATTGATCAATAAGGAAAATCCTGATACAAACAACCCATCAGCAGGAACCTGATCTCCAATAGATAGATGCACTATGTCACCTGGAAGAAGGTCATATATTGAGAGTTTTTGTCTGAATCCATCTCTAGTTACTTGTATAGTTATCTTCTTTTTCTCTGTATCCAAATCTTTAAACTGTAATGATTGCCTGTAATCACTCGTAGCAGTGACAAAGACGACAAGAAGGATGCTAGCCACAATGCCAAGTCCATCATGTGCACCTTTTGGCCAACCTTCTGTCATTATACCAACAATAAGAGACACAACTGCGCAGACTGCAAGGATGATAAGGGTCATGTCCTGAAGTGCTTCCCACACGAAAACCCAGAAACTTTTAAGTGGAGTTTCAGTAAACCTATTTACTCCAAATATATTTTCCCTGCATTTTAAGCTATCATCTGTAACAGCTAGTCCATCAGTTAATGATGTGGATAGTTTCTCTGCAATTCCTTTTACACCACCATGTGTCTTCAGTTTCTTCAGATCATGCCCTTCGACAATGGAACTCAATTCGTCTGCACATATTTCGAAGCCAGCCACCTTAACTTCATCAGGCACGGTGTAATCACTATGGATACCTGATCACAATTATGGATGTGAACACTGAAAGATATATCAAAGACTTTTTAATTAAAATAATAAGAAATGGACACACTGATCCTTCAACTTCAAAACTACAATTTCGTAGTAGTGTGTCAAGTACCATGGGTAAATTGCAGTGCAGCTTTAGAAACCAAAACAGCAACTCGCAAAGTTTCCTGTAAAGTATGACCTTTACAGATCAATTTATGCTGCCAAATAAAATATCCACAAAAAGCAGATTTTTTCACTGGCTTCAGTTAATTATGTATGAAGTAAGATCTATGACTTTCAAACAATTCAATCAAAGAGATCTTCTACTGTAAATAAAGGTCTATTTAAAAAATGACCCTTCTTCTTCAGGACAAGAAAATGATCCTGAAGAACAAGAGATTTTAAGATTTCTCATGCATACATTTATCTGAAAGCTATGGTTTTTTTTTCCCCAGTATCACTGTCCTGAAGTCCTTTCTATGCAGGCCCCACATCGAGATCCAATAATGACTACATATACTGGTTAAATCCCTAATCCACAGATACCACGGAAATGCTTGCCTTCATTAGCATGCCCCAAGTCCTGCAGTTTTTTTTTATTAAGGATCCATTTGTTAGTCTTGAAGAAGTTATTGCCAAAAAAACTAATAAGAAATAGCAAACACATCTCATGTCTTCTACAATTTAACCTTACAGCAGTATCTACTTCAGTCACTCAAGTCAGCTAACAATTTTGGGCATTGTAAAGATTGACCCTTTTTTTTGTTAACATCTTTCTAATCAAGCCACTGTGTTAATTAAATTCAGCTTTCCTCTCCCTATCCAGTTATTGCAGATGATTATGTTTCACTATGTATAACACTACCTACCCACATCCAACATCTCTCCGAGCATCATTGCTTTGTTCTACGCAACAATTTCTCGTCATAGTCTGAAGTGAATCAAGATTAGCATCCCCCGAATTCGGAACTCGGAACCTCTCTCACAGAAGAAAGCTACATTTGGGGTCATCTGAGCGCAATTCAATCGAGCTGGTACGACTAAAGAACATGCAAGAGAAGAAGAAAGGCGTACGCGATTAGAGCGCTTCATGGCGGCGGCCTCGGAGCGCTTGGGGACGTTGGCGGTGAAGCGGAAGCGGCGCTTGGGGTTCCTGACGAAACCGCAGAGGTTGCGCCATCGCATCAGCGCCTCCTCCGACGAGTGCTTCGGCTTCACGCCGCCAAAGTTCTGCATCAGGTAGCTCTCCATCCTTCTTCTCGCTCTGCAGCAGCTGCTGCTGCTGCTACTATTCTTCTCCTTCTACGCCCAAATAACTCGATAAAAGATACGATATCGTCGTTTTAATATCTCCCAATAAAAAGAGAGAAAAGTATATAATAATAACAGAGGTTAAAAAAAGTATAAGAAGGCAAGAAAGTAGAGAAGTGGAGAGCTCCTTTCACAGTGGAAGAAGAAGAAGAAATAATAGTGGAGGACAAAGGAAGAAAAAGACCATGGGCTTTAGACACGGTTTGCAAAGTCCCAGTGGAGGAGACGAAACTGACCTTACATGATTGAGGTTAACAAAAACTTGTAACTGAAGAAATAAACTTAGAAGCACAGTAATTTAATTTTAAGAAAATCCTAATTCTATTACCAATAAAATTCTATTTTTGCTTAAATAAAATTTTGAGTTTAATTTATTGTATATCCTAAAAATAATTCAATTGAAAGTTTCATCAGAATTGCGACTCTGAATAAAATAAATTAATCGGAATCAATACTACCCAAACAAATGATAATAAAGAAATACTAATTTTTACCACCATAAAAATAATTTCGTCTAAGATGAGAACTAATAAATATATTAAAGATCTTTTTCTTTACCAGGATATAAGTTTATGGTCCAATTGGGTAGCAGTGGGATGTCTCAATATCAAAATTTTCATAGTTAATGAAAAAAAGTTTAACCTCTCGTTAAATATTTCGATTAAAAAGAATAAAAAATAAAAGATGTGAAACTAACCGGTGGGGTGGGTGTTGTGTGTGTGGGTGTGGGGGGTGGGCTTTTCGTGGTGGAGGAAGAGTAACGTGAAATTAGTCGCGTTGAAGGTTAAAACAGGGGCGCAATCCGCGCAAACGACATATTATAGTGGATTCCTTGCAATTATTTCGTTTTTCAATTATATATATATATAGGATTATTTCTAATTTTTTCTTCGAATTATCGTAGAAGTTTATAATTATTCTTAAATTATTAATCAAAGATCTAAATTAATCAATTTATTCAATAATCTAATTTTCTTTTTTTATTATTATTTTAATTATTAAATAACTATTTTATTCTCTTATTAAAAAATATACTCTTTTTTTCTTTCTCCTCTCTCATTCATCTTTCTCTCTTCTCTCTCTCTCACTCACCATTTTTCTTTCTCCCCTTCTTTCTCCTTTCCCTCCCCTCAAGCGTCTCACGTGCAAGTGGGCGAGCTCGAGAACTAGAGAGAGTAGAGAGAGTAGAGAGAGCAGAGTGAGCGACAGAGAAAAGAGGGGAGAGAAAGATAAAATATATTTTTTTAATAGAAAAATAAAATAATAATTTAATAAATTTAAATAAATAAAAATTAAATTATTCGATAAAATTAATCAATCAAAAAAATTAAATTTATTTTTTCTCGATTTTATAATTTAAAATAAAAAAAACAGATATTAATGAAAACCATGTCTTTTTTATTTATTTTCATTTTTTATCTCAAATATATGTTTTCATATCTTTTATATTTTTTTATTTGATTATGATACGAGTAAATCATAATAAAAAAAGAATTAGTAAAAAAATGGACAATGGGTAAAACGAAAAAAATGAATAGTTAGCGTCTACTGGATTGTAGAATGGCATTAAAAAAAATTTATATTTATAACAAAATAGGTGATCAGAAGCGACTTTTTTAATTCATCGAAGAAAATCGCACTCATGATGAAAGCTCAAATATGAGATTGAAAATTACTTGGAACCATATAGAAATATTTTTAGATGATTCATCTAATTTAGCTACCAATGGAATTGATAAAGAAGTCCAATTATAATTTGAATTCGAGTTTTTATTTATATATAAAAAAGATTATGGATAGTTTCACGACACTCGGGCGAACAAAACACTAAAAATAAACTAATTTAGCTGGATAAATTCGAGGATATAACATACCGTGTTCTTGTTATGAAACACGGTCTACACCAGTTGCAGGCCAGTGTGAATAACCGGACAAAATGCATGTGGCGTTACACATAAATTTATAAATTTTATCATTCAATTAATATTAAATATTAATTTACATATGAAAATCAATCTTCTTCTTCTTCTACTACTACTACTACTACTACTACTACTACTACATCAAAAAAAAAAAAAGAAAATAAATAATATTTTTTTAAAAGTTTTACTTACATTTTACTTAATTATTTTATTTATTATATGATAATATTTTATTTTAACTAAATATTAATGATTTTTTTAAAAAATTTGAACAAAACAACATAATTTATTTTTTATAATTTTATTTGCATCTATTCAAACTAAAGATAAATATTTCTCATAGATATAAATCATAATAGAATTTTTAATTATAATTATTTAAATTTTAAATTTATAATTACGTCAAACCAAATTACTCCTTTTGAGAAATATGGTTACACATTAAGTTTAATATGTATTGTAGAGATCCTAAGTTGATACTCATATCGAGGTTTTATTAAAATATATTTTTCCTTAGTGGTCCAAGTATTAGATTAAAGTTGTCAACAATCCATATGTTCGAAAAAAAATGTTAATATTATAAATATAAAGATTAGCATCTTCATAATAGATTAACATTTTGGGATTATCAATGTTTTATATAATTTAACATGACATGTCATTTGAGACTTATACAATTATTAGGATACATTTTTTTCTTTTGAATAAGATTTACTTCTAAAATTTGAGATAAAAATATTCTTTTTGCGATTACTATATAGGTCTAACACGAGGACGGTTTATATTGTCCACCAAGAAAGTATCTATATAGACTCCATAAGTTTGGGGTTAAGAGATATTTGACATATTATAATACTTTATAATTATCTCATTTAATAAAATTTTGTCATCACTCGATAATATTGCCTGATTAAGAATGAACTTCATAAACTTCATGTTTCGTCTTTCGACCCCTTATGCTCCATAATTACGATAGTAGATCCTTGAGGGGGCAAAAACACACATATGTGAACTTTAACTAGTGAATTTCAACATTGTTGAAGAGGTGACGTTTGTAACTCCCCCCATCTAGGGGTGGACACGAGCCGAGCCGAGCTAGGCCGACACTTAAATAGGCCAGACCTATTTAAAAAGTTTAATAAACGAGCTAGGCCAAAGGCCTATAATAAACTTAAAAATTAAGCTTGGCCTGGCTTGTTTATTAAATTCAAGAAGTCTGGCCTAGCTTAATAGCTTATTAAGTCATATTTATTAATTAATAAATATATATTAAATTATATTTTAACTTATATTTATAATATTAAAAAGAAAATATTATGCACTTTATCATTGTACATATCTAACACATTAAAATTAATAATATCCCCCCCTCCCTCAAAAAAAAAACACACACCCCACCACATGGCAGAATGCGCCTTTGGTGATGCTACAGAGACATATTTACATGGCAAACATGTAGATTTAACATTGACTTTGACTAAGAAAAGTGAGGACTACATTTTTTTGCAAAAGAGATTGTACAAAATGGATTCAAAATTAACACAAAAAAATATATGCGGAAGTTTTAGATACATGACGACATGCGAATTCCACCTCTTACTAAATATTACATAAGTCAAATTATAGTCACAATGAAAACGTACAACTTAATGACAACAAATAAAGAAAAGGGGCTCTGGTGACCATATGCTACGATATCGTCATGAGCAGCCTATACAAAAATGCACATTCATTATCAATTTTCTATATAATTGAATTGCAGGAAAGATATACTTCTATGAGATATGGAACTCAATATGCGAAAAAAAATTAAAAAATGAATAAAGAACATTATGACATATCGATTGAAGCTTGATAAAATAACTCACAATTAGATTATGGATTAATCGTGATAATTTAATGAATAAACATTCATATGAAATTGAATGAGTAGTGACTGTTGTCAATCATCATTAGAAAGCATCACTATTCCAACAATTACATTTTTCATCATTATACATCAAACAAGGCCATGATAAAAAATGGATAACACATCATTTCGTACCTTTGATGCAAGATGATAATTTACTTTACTTTCATTGCATCACTTTCATCATCATTGTATACTTATATCATATGCACTTTAGTTTTATCATTATTGCATAACTACATCATTGGTATTTTATTTCATCTATTGCATAACTTACATTATCATCATCATCACTTAATTTATCATTATTGTTTACCTATTTATTTATGTTCATTGTCATATTTAGTGAATTTAACGATTTTGGGTGACTTTAAAAATGGAGTGTTCATCGTTAGGTTCGCTTAGGTTATACATTATCAAAGGTTAGTGGTTGGTGCACAAATCACTACAAAGTCCTCTTAGGACAATGATGCTCGAGAATCTTTTTTTTTGCATGGGGAGAGCGATATAAGATGAACCAAGAAGTTTTGTTACAACTACACTACTACTCTAACATCAACATCATAAACATAATTTTACTTTACTCTCAGCAATCAACACACGATGACATCCTCTTTATTAAATCTTGTATTCTTACATATAATACATCATAGAGTGTTAGCATCATAATATGAATATGTAATGACCAGGATACATATAAAGTCTTAAACATTAACATCATCATAATATGAATTATATAATTATCAGAGTTCATAAAAATTCTTATATAGGCATCATCATAGAATGAACCAATAATAATTGAAGTTATAAGATTTTATGACATTTGTATCATCATATAATTACTTCATATTTATTAATTCAAGATGATACATCATAGGATCATAAAAGAAGTTGAAAAATTATATAGAATAATTGATCATGTCAATTACAGATATAATCAAATAAAGTCTTTGAACATTCATATAAGAGATGGATCACATAGTAAGATCATGATTCAATCAGTTAACGTCAAGATTTCAGTAATAGCATTAAGTGACTTCAAACTTGATATAAAATCATATTTGCCACATGAGGAATTATTTAGTCATCATATATATTATAACATGTAATTATGAATTTGAAATTATCATAAAAGGCATGTCATAATTTATTCATGTAGTTAGTTTTAAGAGCTAAAAGATAAACATTAAGACTTATAATAATTATGACACATACAAGATCATGAAAGCATCTTAAAAATAATGACAATATCAAATAACTCCTTTAAAATAATTTCAAATTAAGCATTTATTTTCACCCTTGAACAAATTTAACATATTATCAATAGAAGTTCATAACTTTACCCATATGCATTCATTTAGAATAATTTTAATTTTCATTCAAAATAGACTTCAATATATTTTTTTATATTTTATCTCCTTATCATTTATCCTCAAAAAAATATTACAATATTGTCTATCTATTTTATATCGACAATTGTAACATGATTCCTTATGGACATATCCTTTTCAGATCATTCCAACTTTTAATATAAGACCACATAGACAAGTAACTACTCCATAAATTTTATACCATAATTCCACCATTTCAATTTATAATATATTTTACAAGTCGAACACATGACAAGGGTTAGTAATTTGGACATAATATTTTCTGCATACCTCGAATCGGGATGAAACTAATTTTTGCTAAACTAACTTCAAAGGCTACACATCCATATACCATTTATAATTTTTTTTAACAAGTATACCATATTCAAAACTTATTCGAAACAAATATTACACATATAGATATAACTTAAATAATATGGATATATCATTATTAACATTGAATCTCATCGATCTAAGGCATGAAAATTTCTTTATATATGTATCTGAAATTCTGAGACTGATTTTCAATAAAATTCTAATATTGGATTGTCATATAAAGATCTATTTCTATATCGTTTTCATCATTTCAATTTGATAATCACATACAAACTCAAATCTAATATCATTCCATTATTTAGGTTATGAATCACACCTTTTTGAAGAGTCAAAGGGGGCTTTGCCTTGCCAAGAGCTTCAAAATGATATATCATTTGTGTTTGTGGGGTTTTAATGGTCAAACGATGTAACGCCCCCAAAAATACACCCTGCCACGTGGCAGAATGTGTCTTTGAAGACGCTACAAGAACTTATTTACATGCATAAATCTTGACTTAGACATAGACTTTGACTAGTCAAAGAAAGGAATAATTGAATAAAAGTGGACATACATATAAACATATGTGGAAGTCTGAGAACATGATAATATTTGAGTCTCACATATTACTAATTATTACAATAAGAAATACAACTTAATGACATATAAAATCAAATAAAGGAAAAGGGACTTTAGTATCCTTGTGTTGTAATATGTTGCGAAAAATCACACGCTAAAACTTCAGCAAGTATATAGGTCGCACAAGTAATAAATAAATGAGTAGAGTGTCGAACCCACGAGGATTGATGAATTTTAGATTCTGAAATGTTATCTTGAAATCTTATTTAAAAGATATTCGGTGAATTGATAAGATAGAATATGTAAGGGATAAAAGATTAGATTTAAGTTTTTAAAAGATAAATATATAGATGAATTAGGTTGGATTAGTTAGAGATAAAAAGTCTGTTAACCATTGTTATCTTTAAGAATTAATCAATAAATTTATCTAAATGTTGGATGGCAGAAGGATTGATTTAAATATATAAGACTCCGGAAACGGATGACTTAACTATTTTGAAAATAATTAAAGTTAGGAATACGTGAAAATGTTAGACCCAAAATCAATTACTTTGAAAATGCAATGAAATCTAATCCTGGAAGATGTATTGTTGGGGTCGCCCATTCATCAATCATTGGGCGACCTCCTCTTTTCAGCCTTTTCCTCCGGTCGTCCTTTCTTCATCTTGATCGACCGGTTCTTTTTCTAATCCTCCACTTTCCTTCATTACCGGTCGCCCTCTTTATATCTCTGGTCGACCGTCTATGCCTCCTCCTCCAAATACATTCTACTCTGATACTGGTCGACCTCTCCATATCATTGGTCGACCGTTTGTGTTCCACTGCTGCTCATATGACCTTCTCCTCCTGATACTAGTCGACCACTTATATCCTTAGGACGCCCCTACACACATATGGTTCTTCATGATATGTATTACGTGTGCAGTGGTCGTCCATTCCTTCAGCTCTGGTTGACCAGTGTACTGAACTTGTCTATATCCTGTTACAGAAATCAGCTCAAACAAGTTCATTAGTACAGACTGCGTTAACCTACAAATTTGTGATCATTCAAAATATTCTTGGGATCCTAGATTCAACAATTTTGAAGTAGAGAACTGAAGAGTGAATTCCTTGGTTTTCTTCTAGGTCCGAGGTATGGGAATAATAGATGAGTGAATAGGTGATAAAAGAGATGGGATTTAGTTCTTATCCATCTGAGATACCGACTTAAAAGTTGGACAAAAAGTATGAAGATTTAACCATCAAGTTATTATTATTTACATGTAATGCCATTTAAGTAAATGATACTTAATATATTACATGTAAATAAAAAACTACCCCCATCTGAATTCAAAGAAAATATTTATAAAATAAATTTCAAAGGAATCAAAATCTAAATTTTGACCCGAAGAACAAAATTGATCGTTTTACAGATTTTACATTTCACCTAAGTAAAATTTCTTCTAAAATTCGTTAAAAATCATTTTTAATATGCTTTAACATATGTGAACAATTATTAGGACTTTATTTTTCTTAATTTTTATATTTTTAAAAATCATATTTTCATGCCTTAAGCGAAATTTCGACATTTTTAGTGCTCCAATTATTAAGGTTGAAGCTTCTATTTCAACACAATTATCATAATACATCTTAATCATATAATGTGATATTAACACATGCCATCTTATATGAATTAAGTGAAGGATATTACATTCTACCACCCTTAAAAAAAATTTCGTCCTCGAAATTTACATGTCTTAATAATCAAATGGATGTAAATATTTTTATATCTTGTTTGTCCCCTTCATAGCTTTCCCCAAGATCATGGTTTTGGCATAAATATGCCTCTAATGGGGCCATTTTAAATTGCTATATATAATTTCCTTCGAGATCACAATTTGAACATATGTTCCTCTCTATATGGAGTCTCCTCACATGGCTTTATGATGATGATCAAACTTCATTTACTCTATCATTTGTCGTCACTCGTCACAACTATTATGCTAACTTGGGTCCGATAAACATGGAGGTTATAAATAATTTTTTTTAAATTTCAACATGACCTATGCGTAATATTGATATTAGACAAATTCCAACATGTACATAGGTCATAGTGTATCACAGAGAATGAAACACTGGATAAAAAAATGGACAATAATCTATATCTTTCCAATAATATAAGGAGCAAAGGAGTACCACACCAATAATACTTTCTTATCATTTGATACAAAGTCTTTATTTCAATTTAAAATCGGAAAGGAATAATTATAACAAGCTCTCCCGGCACAAGGAGCTAACAAGTTATTTAAACTATTAACATGTCATTTTAGATAATAGAGAACTATTATTAAGTACACACCCACTCTCACAAGTTTTTAACTCGCTCTTATCATGCAAGGAAGGATCATAAACTATCATTCATCACCCCCAAAATACATATGAGAGTGTTACTATGGTAAATTAATGTGTATAATTGCTGCCTTCTCTCTGATTACATATAAAAGTCAAATGTCGGTTCGAGTTCACGATTAAGGATTGGAAAAGTGTCCCCCTCCAATCATTCTTTCGCTTAGCTTCTACCAACTTACCATGGTCGAAAAACTCTATGATTTAGTTCAAGCTCTCGATAGATGACTAGAGGAGACCTCACTCTGATACATCTTTCAATGAGCTTCCTCATATTCATCTGAATCTTCTAGGTCAGTGACGTACTAAGGTTTATAACAATCAACTGTTTATCGATTATATTGAAGGGATAATGATAAATTAACCAATCACGCTAAATGAAACCTTATAAACGAAAGCAAGCTAGGAGTTGACTAAAAATTCCTATTGAAAGATGGTAAATCCCAATCAATGATAGTTAACTAAGAATCATCAATAAATTTATAGCTAGTATCATCAATAATATACATAAGTTTTAGATTTATTAACTAAGCATAGTTGGCCATACTAGTTGAGTCTATTTATATATTTAGTGGAAGTGTGTATGCAATGAGCATGTATAGTAGGTGGAGGAGGAGTTAAAGAGAAATATTTGAAATTAGAAAAATTATAATGTCATTGTTTATATAGTGGAATATGCATAAAATGAGATTATGCTAATATTAACTCTAAGAATGAGATTAAATTAGTCGATATTTGAGTAACTAAAAATATGATAAGATTGCTCGGACCATTAAAGTATACTTATACAATGGTCTTATGTGAAACGAGTTAGTCAATGATAATTAGCCAACTCATATTTAGTACATGTTATTTTTAACACATGCCATATTTATATATGACATATATTGATGTGTTTAATTTGAAGTTAAAAAGTTTCTAAAGAGATAAATCTAAAGGAAACCAATTGAACTCCTTATAGTATATTCTTAGAAAGTACAACTACAATATGATAAGTTTGAAAACATTATTGGTGAATTAATACAATATATAGATATACTTCAATTGTCGTTGATAAAGACTAAAGTTAAGTTAACTTATGATACGATGACCATAAAGTATTTACTTTTTCTATGGATTGTTACTTATCGACTAGAATTGTCCTTAAAATTAGAGAATGCACATAAGGTATTCTTATAATAAGTAAAAGGATTAAGGAGATATATGTCATATGAGTGACAATGAACTTCTAAGGTGGAGATAAATACTATAGGATAAGCATGAGCACACTGAAATCGATGAAACATGCATTTTGATCTAAGACCATCCATTGATGATAGTTTTATTTAAATGTCGCTAAGTTGAGGTAGAAAAAAAAATGGAAAGAAGTATACATGATTTGTATTTCATTTATTAGACTAATAAGATTTGTCAATTTCGAGGACGAATTTTTTTTATGGGGGTATAATATGATAACCCTAATTTAATTTCATAATAATTATCATTTTTAGTGCAATTATTGTACTAACAAATTTATTAGTATTTATTATCCTTACGACCAATCGTATTTTGCCAAGTGGCACATGATAATACATAACTGCAAATAAATTTTATAAATTATAATTATCATAATACATATCTAATTAGGAATAAGTGATATTTTATTGAGAATAAAATTATTATATTAAATATAAATTTTGATTGGACCACCACTTTAACCAATCATCAAACAAGCTGCCATAAGCAAGCAGCTTGCCACCTCCTGCTTGGCCTATTTTTCTCAACCGACTTAACTCTTGATAAAATCCTGTAAAAATTTGTGGAGATTCCTTATGATATTTTCTAAATCCACAAAAATATTCAGATGAAAATGCCATCCGTGGAGGGAAAGCAAAATTCTCAAGTGAAGACCACTTTAGGTAAAACGTTTTACCCTATATTTATGTTCTGATTCATGATATGATTTGCAAAATCATTTGGCCAGCCAAAATTATGAAATTCTATATGTCAAATCCTCTATGAGTCAGCTTTCCACAGACTCTATAAACACTAAAAAATAAGTTGTATGTTAGGACTTATGATCCTATCTTTACATAACACTCATGCTGTTCTGAGATAACTATATGATCAGATGTTAAATTATGAAATAAATTGTATAAGAGAAATCAGATTTTGATACTTAAACTTATGTTATAATACTTTATATAGGATCAGATTCAGGTGATATCAACTCAAAAAAAACATTTATAAATTAATTTATGAATTTTCTATCGTCCATGACTTCATCTGCCAGGTTGTAGGTTAGGGATAGAAAATAGTTTGATTCAAAGAATTTTAAAAAAATGACATGTAAAGATTTTATTTCTAGATTTTTATACATGAAATATTAGGAAGTCTAATTTATATAAAAATTAAGAAATCATGATTTGATGTTATCTTCAGTTAGTTATAAATTTTTAATGGAACGTCACTCAGTCTGCCAGGAACTAAAACCAAAATAGAATATATGTTAGAATGTTGATTTTTCTGCAATCAAACCAGATGAAAATAAATTCTAAAATTTACATATGTTACTTATAAGTGAGTTTATATTGATTTAAATTTGGTTTTATATTATTTGGGTATATATAATGGAAGTTATGAATTTATCTTCTATTAGCATGCCCATTTGTCAAGGTGCAGAAATTTACATGTAAGGATGAATTAATCAAATTGATTGTTTACAAGTAGGTAAAGTAATATCAAATATTTATGCATAATTTATAACTTTTGATGACTTTCTCATCAAGAAAGGTGATCTATAGCTTGAGGGTTGTGAAGAAGGAATAAAGATAAAGACAACTAAGAATAACATATGTAAGGTGGATCCATACAGTTTTATTTATATGATTTGGGTTATCTAGTACTTGTGAAGTTCTAGCTTATGATCTATTTGAATGATATTTCTAGGTATCATGATTGCTTCATAAGAAATATTGAAATGAATATTTTGTAAATAGTTATATTTTATTTTGCAAGATATTTATATAAATATGAAAGAAAGTACATGAAAAAGTATTGTTTGTTGTAACTAATGAGACTATGATTATGAAAGTTATTTAGATGTAAAAAGAAGTATTTGGAAGAGTTGCAATGATGCAACTATATAATATGACATGAACAAGTTTGCTATTGTATATTATTGCTACTAATGTTATTATATGATATATGATACGATACAATACGATATGATATGAGACAATATCCTCAAGGGATGATATGATAAGTCATATGATACGATGTGATATGATTGATATGATATGATCATACATTTATGTGATATTCATGATATAATTCATATAAGATTATAAATTTTAATTGTGTATTCATGTGATCAATATATACTATAAAATATGTGTTAAAGTATGTATTGTAGTTTCAATTTTCAATGCTGAAAATTAGCGAAATTCAACTAAGACATGAAAATATGATTTTTGAAAAGTTTAAAATTCGAAAAATTAAAATCCCGGTAGTTATTCATATATGTTAAAGTGTACTAAATATGATTTTTAATAAATTTTAGGAAAAAATTTAGTTAGGTCAAATGAAGGGACAAAAACGAAAAATTTGTAAAATTGACGATTTTTTTCTTCGGACCAAAATTTAGATTTGATTCCTTTGAAATTTATTTTTATAAATATTTTCTTTGAATCTAAATGGAGAGTAGTTTCTTATTTATATGTAATATCTTAAGTAAATGAATAAATAAAATAAATATAGGTCATGGTTATAGTTAAATATTGACTTCCATAGTGACATATTTATAATATTGATTAGAAGTTCATGACATATTCGGAAGAACATTCTACTAGGTGGCAGGATGAGCTTCTAGGAGCGTTACAACACATACCAAATTCACTAGTTTTAATATAAATAAATTATAATAAGTATTTTTTGACAAAAAAATTAATATTTTTGTCATTCTGCATGCGCAACATTTAAGGTGCTAAACTTTTCGTTTGGCCAATTAGAATTCCAACTTAAACAACCCGGGATATTGGTATAGATCTAGACAATGAAATACCCTTGTTCTTAAGCTTTGTTCTATTCTTCCTTTACATATTAAATTGGCTAAAGTTGTCAAAGTGCATCTATGGTTTAAAATTGCTTGTCTTTTCTTCTAAGATTGATAGAGTATCTGAAGACTAATCTTGATTGCCTACTAATCTACTCCTTACTCGCTGCTAAAGAGGAAGAAAAAAAATCTTTGATACAATATTTTAATTATGAAGTTGCAAAGATTCTTCCATCCAGAAGCCAAAGTGAAAGAGCTGCATCTTACATGGATTTAATGCATCACGTAGATAGGTTGTTGGTTATCAATGCATCATGTACCACTGCAGTTGAAAGATATAGGGCTCTGAGAAGCAAAAACCAAAAGCTGATTAGTCCAACTAACTATCATATGCTTGTTGCATATGATTAAATGTTAAGTCCATCTAATCATTATTTTTCACAGAGGGTCTTTTATTCAGTAGACTAGTAATTTTTTTATTATACCACTACCTTCTTTAAAAACTTATGTTGCTACAAAAGTAAGCCACAACGCATCACTAGAAGAACTTGTTTCTTTGTATTAGAATTTGAAGTTCCAAAATGAATGCCTTGGTAAAAGCCAAAAAAGACATCTTCTCATTCTTAATTCTGAGAAAAAAATGACAAGAAAGATCTTTGCACTAGAGATTTTCTTTAGCTGATAGAAACAAAGAAGAATATCTTCAGCTTTTGCATCAAATCAATGCCCTAGTTGATAATCAGGAATACTAAGATCGAGAGATCTCTAATATTTGAAATAACTTCGCATCTAGAAGCAAGATAGATAAACTAGTTACATTTGATAACTCAAATCATTTACTACCGCAAAAGAATTTTATCACATCTTCAAAACAAATTTAAAATAGTGCAATATATTAGATATGATGAAAACCTTAAAACGAAAGAACAATGAATATTTTCGTAGGCTTTTCCATGACTTACAAATATGTAGGTCATACTGTGAGGAATCCGATCACAAGGAAAGAGAACACTATCCAAACAACTTCAAGGTTTCTACAACCAACAAAGTGAAGCCACCACTTCTCTTTTATGTTGCATTTGGGAAGTCACACCTTTCAAATCAATAAAAGTGAAATAAAAACTACTTGCTCATGGGAATACATAAACCTATACAACATAAATGTATCACATTCACTTAAATATTGGAATTACTGCTTTTATGAGAGGAAACTCAAAGCAAGAGTTATCTTATAACCACTCTTTAATTTATCCATTTCTTTAGACATACCATAGCAAAGTAAAATCACTTCTATCCTCAATATTCCCTAAACAAATATTTGTTGTCATAAAAGAATTTTCAAAGGGTAAAAATATAAATGACAATATGATTATAGAAATAAAACTAAGATAATTACTAATAGTAGTAATAGTGCAAGAATCTTAAATACAATCAAACTAATAACTTGTTTGTTTAAGAGATAAATCTTTGAATTCCGGTTGAAGTAGACCAAACTTCAATTATAAGATTGGCAAAGACTTTTCAAAAGCTTTCATAAACTTCTAACCCATCAATGTATTTATATTATGAATGAGTTAGTTACTATAACTATAATAAAACTAATAATGAATAATATAGGGTATTAGAATATTGTAACTACTTAATATTATTTTAACCAACACATTAATTTCTTAACTAATACAAAGTGAAACCATATCAATACACCCCTCCTAATATTCCGCCTTCCCTTTATATATTTCGAATGTTGACAACTCCAAACTTAAGAAACTTCTTGTTGCAAAGATATCTTAACACAAGCACTATATATATTGATCTCACAATAAATCCACACTAGTTCATACTTATACATTATACAACACTTTCTCTTTACATATAATATTCTTATACAAAAACTATATATCATGAGGAGACATACATCCTCACAAAATGACTAAAGGAAGAGACCTAAGTCTCATTTCTACCTTGAGCAAAAGTGTTTCTATCCCTACAGAGGATCATCAAGCACGACTACGACACTGGTTTACTGATCTGAAAAATGTTGAAAACCCCATTATGAGCAAATCATAACTCAGTAAGTAGAAAACTCATAGTCTATGTATTACCATCTACTCATTTTGAACAACCAATATAAACATATATCATATCAAATATCATAGGATAAACTAAAATATGTATCAATACCAACATATCACATCTCCATAGCATATCATATAACATGTAATGGACTTACGTAATACGTATGCAACATGTCATATTATCATCATATCATATGTTCGTATCATATCAAGTAGCATGTTATGCACTTGTGCAATCATATATGCAATATGTCTTATCACCAACTGGTCAGAGGTATCGTATCACCCCTCAGGATATCATATCATCTATGCTGAGGAATATATTATCCTTTAGGATATCATATCATCCCCTTCAGGAAATTTCATATCGTTCTTGCAGAAACATATCATCCTGACAGAGGAAAGGCAAATGCACGATCCTTTCATATTCATATCATCATAGAATATCAGTTATGATTTAATTATTAGCATATCATTCATTTGATGAATCCATATATAACTTGTTTAAAAACACTTGCAATGCATATATACATAATGTCAGTTTGATTTTACTTTTGCACATGGAAGATCGAATAAGGTAAGTTATAAAATTTATAACAATTAAGAAACACCACATATTCAGGTAAGATAGAAGAATTAGACTCTTGGATGCTCAATTCGTATAAAAATCATATTATAACTTATTCTTTAATGACCATGAAAAATTCAGAAAGATGACACTGCTATGTTCTATTTCTGTGTTCGGGCAGACTTTGTGGTGTTGAATATTTAATTCATATCTCATTAAATACATAAGACAATTAAGTCATTCCAATTTTAAATGAAACTATACTTTCAGAGGATGAACTCATATGAATATTAAATTGTTATCCTTTATAGGATGATCATAGTAAATTTAGAGATTTTCCTATGTTTTGCTTCATCTCAGGATCCTGAAAGACTGTGTGGTGTACAATGTAAAAGTTAAAGATTCCACTTTACATATCCTATGATTGTAATTTCAATTGGATATGAAAGTAAATCTTCTATTAGTATGTGACATATATAAAAAGAACCTGAGCTCATTCGGTGAATACTATTTATTGTAGAATTTACAATTCAGATAACTCATTTCAGAAAACAACAAGAGTGTATCTTAATCATTTAGTCATAACTTCTAATATAGAATTCTGATTAATTCAATTTCAAAGCCTATTGAAAGTAGACTTACAAGGGATATTTCAAGAGGTTTATAATTTTTGGAGGAGCTAAATGTATCAAACAATCCCTACGAAGTTTCAACAACGATTTTGTTTCAGCTAGGAGTGTGTTGTACTAATAGAAATCTTGATTTGATTTTGTCCAAAATTAGTGAAAATTAGTTGAACATGAGAATAACCCATTATCAGAGAAACGCTACATTAACCGAAATTTAAAGAGGGAATTCATAGAGGAGGAGGTAACTACTTACCTTATGGTGAAAGCTATAAATTTTCTTCTTAGCTAGTTTGAAGTAGAGAACTCAAGAATGAATTCCTTGATTTTCTTCTAGGTCTGAGGTATGGGGATAATAGATGAGTTAATATGTGGAAAAAGGGGTGAGATTTAGTTCTTATCCATATGAGATACCGACTTAAAAGTTGGATAAAATGTATGGAGATTTAGCCATCAAGTTATTATTATTTACATGTAATGTCATTTAAGTAAATGGCTTGATATTTTATTTTATTTATTCATTTACTTAAGATATTACATGTAAATAAGAAATTATCCCTCATCTAAATTTTAAAAAATATTTATAAAAATAAATTACAAAGGAATCAAAATTTAAGTTTTGACCCGAAGAACAAAATCGATCGTTTTACAGATTTTTCATTTTTGCACTTTCATTTCATCTAAGTAAAATTTTCTTCTAAAATTCGTAAAAATCATTTTTAGTCTGCTTTAACATATATGAACAATTACCGGAACTTTATTTTTCTTATTTTTTATATTTTTGAAAATTATATTTTCATACCTTAAGCGAAATTTTGACATTTTTAGTGCTCCAACTATTAAGGTTGAAGCTTCTATTTCAACACAATTATCATAATACATCTTAATCATATAATGTGATATTAACACATACCATCTCATATGAATTAAGTGAAGGATATTACATTCTACCCCCTTAAGAGAAATTTCGTTCTCGAAATTTACATGTCTTGATAATCAAATGGATATAAATATTTCTATATCCTTTTTGTCCCCTTCATAGCTTTTTCCAACATCATGATTTTGGCATAAATATTTCTATAATGTGGTCATTTTAAATTGCTATATATAATTTCCTTCGAGTTCACAATTTGAACATATGTTCTTCCCTATATGAAGTCTCCTCACATGGATTTATGATGATGATCAAACTTCATTTACTCTATCATTTGTCGTCACTCGTCATAATTATTATGCTAACTTGGATCCAATAAACATGGAGATTATGAATGTAATTTTTTTAAAACTTTAAACATGACCTATGAGTAATATAGATACTAGAAAAATTCCAGCATGCACATAGGTCATAATGTATATCAGAGAATAAAACACCGGATAAAAAAGGACAATAATCTATATCTTTCCAACAATATAAGGAGCAAAGGAGTACCACACCAACTTAAGAATAGTTTCTTATCATTTGATACAAAGTCTTCATTTCAATTTAAAATCGGAAAAGAATAATTATAACAAGCTCTCCTGACACAAGGAGCTACAAGTTACTTAAACTATTAACATGTCATTTTAGATAATAAAGAACTATTATCAAGTACATACCCACTCTCACAAGTTTCTAACTCACCCTTATCATACAAGGAAAGATCATAAACTATCATTCATCAACCCAAAAATACATATGAGAGTGTGACTACTAGTTAATTAATGTGTATAATTGTTTTTATACATGAGGTTATAGGCTTTATACGACTTGGTGCTACTATCTATTTGCCCACATTAGCATGTACCGCTTGTATTATATTAATACACATACGCAAGTTATAATGTGATACGACTAATACATTATTGGTATGAATTGTTAGATGGATCCTGAAAATAAAGAAAATGTCAAAGATAGCAACTCTATTACCTACATTGGGAGGAGGGTTGCACCAACAATTCAAGATTCAAGATAAAGTTGAGACATTTATGAGCATGAAACCTCCAATCTTTAAGGGAAATGATGATGTAATTCCAGCAAGAACATGCATGAATACAATGAAGGAAATATTTCCGTATATGTGTTGTTTTGATTATTGGAAGGTGCCCATGACAACACTCTGTTTGGCTGAGCAGTTACTAAAATAAGTAAGCTTATTGGAATAGAAATTATTCCAAGAAAGTATTTTGTCGAGGAATTTGAAAAGGAGTACCCTCTAGAATTAACGAAAGAAGAAGAACAATACAAAAATTTACAACAAGAAGAAATAATCGTATTAAAATATTTTGCAAATTGATTTATTGTTCTTTCATTAATTTCTCAACCTTTGTATTGTTCTTCGTCTTTTGTTAATTCTAGAGGGTAGTCCTTTTCAAATTCCTCGACAAAATACTTCCATAGAATACTTTCTGTTCCAATAAACTTACTTACTTTAGTGATCGCCCACCAACATCTAGCATTCCCTTAGATTTTGTACAACACATCTAACAACATGTTCTGGCGATATCAACAAACCTTATTGTATGTTTATGGAAACAAACAAGAAGCAACTAAAGACTGCTGCTGCAGTGCATAGCTAGAAAGGAGCAAGTGGAAGTGGCACCAAAACTCTTGAAACACTACTGTGGATTCGGCGGCCGGCTGTTGGCCGCCGAGACCCTGGATCCCCACTCGAGCAACTCCTTGCTGGTGTCGTCCTTGTGCACCATGACTTCTATGAAGCAGAGGCAGTCCTTCTTCGGCCCGACTGCAGTCTCGATGGCCTCCTTCAGATCCTCCTCACAAAGCACCTACCAGGAACATATCACACACACCATGATGAAATGCTTTCCAATTCGAAATGTAAACTTGCAACATTAGTAATATCAATCTCCGGGTACCTTTGCAGTCCAGCACTTGCCCTCGCCGTTGTGGATTGCTTCCACGAGAGCAGTGTAGTTCCAGTTCTTGATGACGTTGTAAGGGCCATCGTGGATCTCAACCTCGATGGTGTATCCGCCATTGTTGATGAGGAAGATGATGGTGTTCTGGCCGCACCTCAACATGGTAGAAACATCTTGGGCTGTCACCTACATTGAAGAGCACGTTCACCCGCAGGGGCTCCTTGGGCGCCGCCTTCAGTGGCTGCCCGCTGGGCACGAAGATCCTGTGATAGTTCTCATACGCGGTGGTGTTCCGCTTCAGGCTCTTGCTAAGAGCCCGGAGGAAGTCCTTCATGAGGATGCAGCCGAAGGCCGGGCCATTGCCGATCACGACACGGTCAGGCTGGACGATGATTGCCTTCTCCTTCTTGAGCAGGAGCGAGTAGCCAACCGAGCTGTAGTCGTTGAAGATGGGGCCGGCAAAGATGTAGGCGTCGGAAGATTCGACGATCTCAGCACAGAAGGCAGTGCTCACGGCGCCCCAGTAGGTGCCGATGAAATGGGGGTGGTGCTCCGGCACGAGGCCCTTGGCCGAGGGCATCACAGCAATTGCGTAGCCGCATGTGTCCGCCAGCTCCACGAAGGCCTTTCCGGCCTTGGCCACGCGGATCTTGGGGCCGCCAACCAGCACAGGCTTCACGGCCTTGTTCAGGAAGGCCGCCGCCGCTTCGACGGCGCACTCCAGACCCATCTGGTTGCTCAATCTAATCATTTAAACGACCAACACAATTACTAAATTAGCTCCAATGGAGCAATAGAAACATCTACAAATAAGCACGACAGATCGAAGAATAGAATGATATGATACAACTGACGTTGTTTCCAAATATTTCCTCGTGGGGCCCAAAGAGCCATAGATTTATGTAATCCAAAGTGGAATTATAATAAAGATCTAAACCCACTCTCTAAACTATGCAACAAAAGCCATTACAAAACTATGTGAACAAAAGCCATTACAAAACTATGTGTGCATCCTAAAAAGCAGGAAGAAGAAGAAAAGAAGAAGAAAAAGCAACAGGGAAGGATGCTCTCACTTGGGGGAGAGGAAGAAGGGGACGGGCTCGCGGCTAAAGGTGGGGTGAGCGATGGCGGGCAGATTGCAGCTGATGCTTATGTAGACGGGCTTGCTCTCCTTGATCCCGGTGGAGATGGCGGTGTCGATGAGCTCGTGGGCGTCGTCGAGGTTGTTCACCACCGCCTGCGCATCCAGAGCACGGCGAATTAGCCGCCAAGATCCGAACTTTAGCACCTAAACTTCTGAAAGACCGGATTTTGGAGGAGGAGAGGAACGGTACGTACCTGGTAGCAGGTGACGGTCTGGAAGCACCGAAGCTCCTGGGAGAAGTCCGGCAGGCCGATGGTATGGTGGAGGATGCGGTTCGTGCCGTAGTCATTGGAGTTGGGCCCTCCAACGATGCAGATCACGGGAAGATTCTCGCTGTACGCTCCGGCGATGGCGTTGAGCACGCTGAGGCCTCCGACGGTGTAGGTGACGACGCAAGCCCCGACGCCGCGGCGCCGGGCGTAGCCATCAGCCGCGTACCCGGCGTTGAGCTCGTTGCAGCAGCCCACGAGGTTGAGCCCTGGCTCCGCGATGAGGTGGTCGAGGAGCACCAGGTTGAAGTCCCCGGCCACGGAGAAAACATCGTGCGCGCCCACCTGCACGAGGCGCCGGGCGATATGCCTCCCCAGCGTGGCCTCGACCTTGCCGGCGGGGGCAGGCATCCCCGGAGATATCGGGTGGCACGGCATCGCCGGCGGGCAGCCCACCGATCCGTTGGCCGTGGCCTTCGCCGCCAAGTCTACCGATCCGATCTTCGTATCCATCACCAACTCAATCCTTGTGTTACTTCTCCGGAAGCTTTCTTGCCTTTTTTTGGTTATTATTATTACTTCGCTTCTGGACGTGTTGCGAAGCCCCCTCCTCTTTATAGCGAAAGAATAAGCGGTACGACGAAACAGCTAGTGGCTGTTTTAGAGGGTGGAGATCCTTTGGAGATGCGTGATGCGAACAACGCGGGCCGTCGGATGGAGGGATGGTTCCAAAGTGGGAAATGGGGAGCGGTGGGGTTACCGACGCCTAATATTTGATATTTGTTCTGCTGCAGCAGCAGGAGAAGGAGAGGACAAAAGGGGAAGAGTGGGAGGTGCGAGAGGTTGGTTAGAGACACCGGAGGTGTAGGTAGGGAGGCAAACGACGGGCTTGTTTGTTTTAATGTATACTAACTACATGTAATCCATTTTGCAGTAAATGGGTAATATCTTGTTTGTTTTGCATGTCGTGCAACTACTATAAAGGAGTTGCAAGTACTTTGTGAGGCAGGATCCAAGAGAGAGAATTGAAATTTGAAATTGGAGTATATGGCTTTTGGCTTTTTGGTAGGATCATAATATCAAAAAATATTAATTCAATTTATTTTACATATTTTTTAAATAAAATTTTTAAAAATATATACATATAACTTAAAAGTGCAAATAAAATAAAAGATAGACATATAAAAAATAAAATAATATAAATAAAAAAATCATCATGTAAACATTTAAGTTATAAAGATAGTAAATTTTCTATAAAAATAAACCAAAATAAATATAAAAATATAACAATTATAAAATATTAAGAGTGTCAATTTAAAACTATTAAAGATAATAAGTAGCTCTTAATTTCTACTTTGCAGTTTCATTTTCTTACATTTTTGGAAATAATGAAATTCTACTAGTTCAAGTTTTTCCATTTACCTTTCTTCTTGTCATGGAATTAAGTATACGACCAAGCTATTTTAGATCATCCATGCATCATTCCTTTCCCCGAACATAATTTGTGTACAAAGGATTATAGCTTCGATTTGCAAGTGTTTGTATTTCATGTGGACAACTAAATCAGACATCCAAAAATTGATATGCCTAAGGCAATAATTCTAAAAGAATTTTTTTTCTCCTGTGTCACTAAGAAAAAGTCAAATTTCTTACAAAAATTTTTGACGAAAAAAAATTCATCATACCTGACGAAAAAAATACCCTCAGAAATTTTGACGGATCACCATTTCCCTCAGAATTTCTGACGGTGGCAATGACCCGTCAGAAATTCTGACGGGTCACCATTTCCCTTAGAATTTCTAACGGTGGCAATGACCCGTCAAAAAATCTGACGGAATCGTCAAAAATTCTGAGGGAAATTAGGTCCGTCAAAATTTTTGACGATTTAAAATAGACCGTCAGAATTTTTTCCACTTTTCCTTCAAACGTTTTCCCCTCTCTTTTCATTTTTTCTTTTTCCCACTTTTTTCTTCCCACGTTTTCCCCCTCTTTTCATTTTTCCCACCTTTCTCTTTTTATTTTTCCCTCCTCCTTCTTCTTCTCCTCCCTCCTCATTCTTCTTCTTCTCATCCGGCCGGCCTCCTTCTTCTTCTCATGTGGTAGGCGGCGACGAGATCGACCGAGCATGGTTCTTCTTCTCATTCGGCTGGCCTCCCTCCTTCTTCTCATGTGGCCGCTTCTTCTTCTCACGCGGACTCCGGCGACGAGATCGGCCGTGCAGGTTCGGCCGGCCCCTGTAATACCCCATTTAAGTGGCCCCAAGTCTTTGACACGTGACAACCTCTCATTCCACCCCAAATCCACTCACTTTACACCTATAAAACTCAATTTCTGCTGGGTTTTCTCTCTCCTCCGAAAATTATCCCCATTTCACATAGTTTGCATCACCATGAGCAAGAGGGAAGCAACTCACACCTTGGCTCACTTCTGGAATTTCAAAAGAAGAAGGAGAAGAAGAGAGAGGAAGAAGGTGCTTGATTCAGGGAGAAGAAGAGAGGATTAGAAGAGCATCTACAAGTAGAAGAAAGAAGGGAGAAGTACAACAATTAGGGAACAACTTGCAAAAAGGAGGTATGTAAAAGGGGATTCATTCCTTGCTTATGTTAAATTGAGTAAACCTTGTTCTATGATGAACAATATTTTGAAGAAAGGAAGAAGACTTAGGAATTTAAGTAAGAATCCTAGTTTTTGCCATGTTGATACCTAGGGTTAAGTCCAATGTGTTAAGTTTAGACTCATGATTCTAAGATGAACGGAATTGAATGTTTCATGCCATGCTATGTGTTGTTTTATGTTCAATTCTATGTTAAATATGACCTAGAACAAACACTGGTTGAACCTAGGGCGAAATCGAAAATTTGTACAAGGGAAAAAGGAAAAAACAGATGGGGGCCGATACAGCCGTACAAAATGGTACAACCGGACTGAAATCTGCTCGGAATGAAGGACACGGCCGAAGGATTTGAGCCGTATTGATCGATACGACCGTATCGGTCAATATGGGCAAGTCGCATTGATCAATACGACACGTATTGATCAATACGGCCAGGGTGTATTGTTCAATACGGACGACTTACATTTGATGTGTAGAGTTTCATATTTTTGGTCTATTTAGGATCTGTTTATTCCTACGCACATGTCTCTAAAAAGGAAGATATATGTTAACATTTTTCCCACATGAAACTTAGTATGATGATGTGATGTTTGACGATAACCTAGACACGAATTGTATGCTCAACCGTAACTAGGTTAAAAGATGAACCATGTGATGCTTGGTTGATGCTTGATGTATTGTAATTAAAAGATGGATTAAGACAAGTCTAAGTGTTCAATCTAGGATCCCGAGTGTGTTTTGATGATCACAAATTTGTAAGTGAATTTAGTCTATACTAATGAACTTATTGAGCTGATTTCTGTAACAGGATGCATTCAAGTTCAGAGTAGTGGTTGACCACGGGTTGAAAGAATGGAACGATCTGTGCACACGTAATACATATAAGAAGAAGTACATGCGTGCAGTGGTCGTCCCAAGCATATGGAGTGGTCGACCAATATTAAAGGGAGAATACATGAGAAGAGGAGCAGAAGCACAAACAGTCGACCAAAGATGTAAAGAGGCCGACCGATAATGAAGGAGACGGATCTGTCAGAGGAAGCTTTGAGAGGGGCGTCCGAGGATCTCATGGGAAGTGAGCGGACGACCAAAGTATTGGCAGAGGAAGGAGCGGACGTCCGAGGATCTCAGGTGGAATGAGCGGACGCCCGAAGGTTTCCACTAAGGTGGAGCGGTGAGTGCCCAGAGGATTCAGGAGGAATCAGTGGTGGACCGCATGTGTGCCATAGGTGCTGGCACGGGTCAAGTCGGTCGAACGTAGGTGCAGCGGGCGACCGAAGGATCTTGACGGTCTTAAGTTCTCAAAAGTGGAGTTTGGGTGATTGAGGTGCAATCAGCGGACGATCAGAGAAGTTGAAGACGAAAGAAGTGCATGGTTCCAGGTCGGTCGACCGAAGGTGCCACGGGCGACCGAGGATCCTGAGGAATCTTCAATGCCAGAAGTGGGCGTCCGGGATGCTGTAGTGGAAACAACGGACGACTAGTGCAGTTGAAGATGCAGGAACGACACTGTGTCAAGTGGTCGGCCACAGGTGGTGGCGGACGACCAGAAGGCTTGTCGGATGTCTTCAAGGCCAGGAGTGGTGTCCAGGATGCTGAGGTGAAGTCAGCGGACGACCAGTGCAGTTGAAG
>LTAE01001708.1:0-51617 GCA_001647135.1 Pontederia paniculata | reverse complement strand
AAGTCAATATATAAATAAAATATTAAGAAAGTAACATAAATTGTGTACTAGTTTAAGTGAATAGGTGGGCATAGTTTAAATTAACTTAATTTTTGGCCCCCTCAATTTTTATTATTTTACTTCTATATATTTTGGCCCCTCCTATTATATATATATATTTTTTTTTTGGGTACCCCTGAGGGGCCCCCGGTGTCCAGGGCTACTAGCACCTGACTAATCCGGAGTCGAGGTGAAAGAGCAGAAGTGGTATTCCTCTGGCCAAATTGGCGACTCCGGGGCTCGAACTCGGGGCTACTCCCTCCTATTATATTTTGGTCCCCCTATCTTTCTTCTTTGGGTCCGTCTCTGGACATGAGTAAAATATTATGGAAAATTTTGAGAAGTTATAATAAGGACATGAGATGTTTGTTAATAATACACAATTTTTTTCTCTTCAAAAAATACACAATTTTAAAGAAAAAATGAGTAAAAAAATAATACGTAAGTTTTAGGAGTGACTATAAGAATACCCCTTTTTAACTAAGATAAAAATTATCTGGTCTCTCATTTTATTTTTCCAATATAAAACATTTATTAGCTCCATCAAATCTGATATCATATCTAATTAATTGGATTGAAAAGAAGTACAATTAGTGCATTTTTTGTTGTATTATTCGGGATCTTCGATGTGCAGAACTTTTAGTACTTGATTAATCTAGAGTCGAGGTAAAGAGCAGAAATAATATTTCTCTGATCAAATTGACTACTCCGAAGTTCGAACTCAGAATTACTAATTCTCGATCTCTCAATTTAAAACGCACTCCTATTATGTAAGTGTGTCACAACTCGTGCATTTATTAATAAAACTTGCCTCCCAACTTTTGATTCAAAATTTAAACTTATTTAAATAACTTTTCATTATTTAAAAAAGTTTGAATTTGAGTACATAAAAAAGTATTTTATTAGAAATTTAATCGAGTAAAAGCTCGAAAAATTCAGTGGCAATTTATAATTTATATACTTACACGATGACTTGAGTTGACGGCGGACTTGTTTGACCCGTCTCCCTTTGTCTTCTGTTCTTCTTGCGGCCCTTTCCCTTCACTTCTGTAACACGATTGAAGAAGGGACGTGTGCCGTGCGCAAGTTTCAGAGGCGGAACGAGAGCGATGGCGACGACGAGAGCATCCAACGGCGCCAATGGCGAAGCAGGAGAAAGGCGGGAGGGGGACGAGCACGATGTGGCGGCGGAGGGCAGAACGACGCCGCGGGCGCCGAGGACCGGCGGAGAATTCCTCGGCCGGCACCGCTTGAGCGCCGCCATCGCCCGCCTGAACCAAGAGATCCAAAACCTTCAGGTTCATCTCGTTAGCTTTTTGCGTTCCTTCTTTGTCCCTTCTGCTTTTTGCCGCTGTTTTGCCCAAAAAAAAGGGGAAAAATGATGTCTTGCGAGCTCCTTTATCTAACTGTAAGGATGAGAAAGATGCAAATGCTCTTATGGAAGCAAAATTGAGCTGCACGACAGTTCTCCACCTATGGTTGTAGTAAATTCACTCCCCAAACCTGCAGACCTGCGTGATTAATCCTTTGTATTTCAGGTAGGAAGGAGAATACTCCACTGTTGAGCTAAGTCCCAATTGAAAATGGAGGTTGGAGTTGCTTGGAGTTTGTGATATTAGTGGGTAACAATACTAGAAGGTTGCAGGAATATGATATTTGATGCACTGCTTAGTCTGCTAAAGTTTAAAGTTGAATTACTTAATGTAAAGCCTTTGTTTTTAGGAAATTCTGCCTTATGATAGTGATTTCGTGTTGCGGATATCAGACGAGAGAGAGAGAGAGACAAGATCGCACACAAAAGGAGACACGAGATTTACGAGGTTTATCCTTAATTGGGCTATCTACTCGGGCGGCGGCTGAGAGTTTCTTTAATGAGAAAATAACGGATTATTACAAGATATGGAATAACCCAAACCCTAGGGAGTTTATATAGGGACCACCAATACAAAATAGGAAATAGAAACCCTAGAGTTGTCTAGGTTTCGGGGACTCCGCTCCCGAGCTCCCGCAGGGGATCCCCCCAGATCCCCCGAGACCCCCGTATGGGACGGGCGGCTTCGCCGGCCCAATTATTCGAGCGGCTGTGATGCACTGGGGGGCAATGTATGGTTGATCACTGGGTTAAGATTCAAGGCATTATCAACATTTCGAAATGCAGAAAACACTAGATTTAGCTCTAGATGGCCTTTTACTTAGAAACATTAGAAGCTGGATATATATAAATTTCTGGATTTTGCTCTATAAGGAAGTCACTTTCCATTCAATGCATTAGCTAGTCTAGTTCGAAAAGGCAAATAGAAGAGTAAATTTAATCTATAACCTTCTTAATCCATAATTTGTTTATTACATATAAGGCCAGCTTGTTTGAGAAAGGAAGTGTTTTCTGTTTTTGGAGAAAAAAAGATGGGAGCGTTGCTGATCACTTGCTTGCTTAATTCCAATGTTGTTCACATCAACGGCATAACATCTCAAGATTTTTCTGTAATAAATCCAAAGTGAAGCCATACTAAATATATCAAAGTTCCAAATTCGAATTATAATCGACTAGATGATTAAGATGGAGAAATCAGCTACAATTGAACCACCAACCTAGTAATGTAAAGTTATTATTCCTGAGTTCTGAATATCTACTCACCTAGATGCCTTTCTTCAGTAAATGTAGATTAGGGTTGTTGGTTGATTATCCTGCTTTTACTGTCACATGCATCTTGAATTCCCTGTTATTGTTTATGAGATATATCACCATTGTTCCAAAAGGGAAAGTAGTTAATATGACCAAATTATGTGGAGTCAACAACTCCATTTGTTTGATGAAGAGAACAATTTCGTTAACTTTTGCTCTTCTATGTATTCCTTTCATTTTTGGTGCGTGCGGTCTTCCATGTTTTTAATTATTCACATTTCTAGGAATATTTGGAAAGAGCATTCTACCTTTTTTTCTTCCTTTCAATAACTGGCAATTCAAAGGTCATTCATGGTTTTTGAATTTGTGGTTGATCTGTGGTATTGGAGATCTCCAAATGCCCCAATAATCATATGCCAATCTCTGAAAAATATGAGTACTGAAAGAAAAATATCCCTGTGTTTGCATGAACATGCAAATCAAGATTTCTATGTAAGCATACTCTTGAGGTTTGACTTCATGTGAGAAGTATCTCAAGAAGATAATGACTGGTGTGTCCTGAAAATAGGTACAACATGGGACAAAAGGACTCAATAAATTAAACTTTTAGAATAATTGTTGATCTGGGATGTGCAGTTGTGTGTCTGCACATACTTTCAAGCTAATCAGACGCGAGCCCCTCCTCGGGCAGCATTCAAGCAAAATGCTTAAATCGGAACTGCTGACCATGATAAATGTCAAAAGATTACCAATTGCTATGATCTCTCATCTTCACTAGACATCACCTGAATATAAATGAATGACTTGGAAAAAGGTATATATCATAGCAGGCAGTTGTTTGTTACCACATTGGTTACAAAAGAATTATGTGGATTCTCAATAATCCACGCTTCGGGTTCATAGAACTTTCTGTTTTCCTAAGGAATGACTGAATGGAAGGCTTCAGTTGTCAAAATGGTGTGCCTGTTTTCCTCTTTTTTCACAATATTAATTTTCCGTGAATACAGGATGAGTTGGAGGAACTTGAAACAATGGAGCTTTCTTCTGCAGTATGCAAAGAGTAAGCGGAATTTCCTGCTTATCTTTACAGGGTTAAGTCCAGTTCATGCCATAATGTGTTGATAGTTGTGTTGTGTAATCTGCAGAGTTTTCTCAAGCCCAGAAGGCAAACCTGATGCCCTCCTACCTATGTGGGTGAATCGAATTTGATATTTATTCACTTCTCAACTTGTCATGGATTTATTGACGGTTGCTCAGTTTCATTATTTCTTGCTTTCAGCACCGTAGGCCCTCAAAATGCTGCCTGGGACCGGTGGTTTCAACGTGTTCGCAGCTCACATAGTAACAAATGGTGGATGCACAAGAGTTCTTCCGATGCTTCTTGGTAGTGGTAACTTACGATGAGTTTAACATGAATATAGTGTCCGAAGTTACTGAGCTTGTAACTTACAGTGCGGTGGTTACATTTTGTTGTTGTCATATTAAGGGAGTCTGACAAATGAGAGAAGACACCTATGTCCAGTGTCTGTGGCGAGGACAAAAACAGATCCGCATACCAATGATGTTTCTTTTTCTTTTACTTAGAATAAAAGAAGGAAGGAAGGAAAGAAAAATATCATGTTTGGATATGGCACTTTCATATTGTCATGTAAAGTTTTACCTTGACAATGTTATATTGTATGATTGCCGACTAATGTCATATGCATATTGTTATCCCCTAGCTGTAATTAACATATTCTGGTTCTTGTATTCTTCTAGGAGTTTACTGCAGGCATACAGAGTGGTGTCAGAGGTTGATACCCCTTGAAGCCCAATCTACTTCTGCTGCTAACGGCGCCATGTCTCACATTGTTATGCTCGTGTATTGAGACCTTTGCTTATGTTCTCTGTATACTGCCAATGGAGCCTGCTCCCCCACTTGATACTGTATAGATGTTGATGGCTGCAAGCAAAAGTGAAATCAAAATCTACAAGTGAAGCTTCTTTTTAACCTTTTGTTCTTCGCTGACCATCGAGGCCTCAACAATACATGGTCACCTGATCACTAGTTCTTACATGCAATAAAGATTAAAACTTTGCTAGTTCTTACATCCAATAGAGATATAAAGCCATCTAACAGAATTGGTGGCATGTCCTGTTCTTTCACTCATGAAATCACAGATGGGCTTGCTGCATACTTCATCATGGCATCAGCATGAACAGGTCGACAAGTGTGTGTTCGAATATTGTGATTCCCTTGACATAAGATTTGCCAACTACGATCCCTCAGCCTCGTGACACGAGCACTCAGTAAACGAGACCGATTCAAACACCATATCATTCTTCCATCACTACCAGGCATCCATTTCCAGGTAAACATATCAGCATTTCTGTGCATCTTTTTGAATGTGACAAAGTGTATATATATACTGCATAATTATGTCATTCAACAATATCTAAATTATGCTGCATAAAACTGAAATATGAACGTACCAAAGCTTAAAGAATGATGATTTCTAATACTCCATAAATTTACCAAATTATTCGGCTCTAACTTTTTTTTTTCCACCTTTGGGAAACTGCGCCGATTCCTCAATCCACGCGACGCTAACGGTTGTGCGCATTGATCACGGGTTGGAGTCTCGATCCACCATCGAGCTCGACTATTATGATGTCGTCTCGGATTACATGTGTGGCTATGACAGACTCCCAACAGAGATTTTCTGCGTTCAAAGAGGCTCGAACTCAAAACCTCTGCTTAAGCTGGAAGGAGCCGCTAACCACTCCATCCCGATCCCGTAGATCTCTAACTTTTCTTTTAATACATGAAATTCTTGCTGACTCTGTGCTGCAGCAGCAGACGTATGCTACATACAACTGCTGGCAGTGAAAAATAAAAGTTAATGATGGCATGATGTTCGAAGTTGCAAGGGACCCCAACTCTCCTCCTATTTACTTGTCCCCGACACAAGATCCAGGGAATCACATGCCTCCCTCCAGTGAGTTATTATTCCCTCCTCCATTGCCCTGATCCAAAGCACCAGTTCCACCACTGTTGTGTTTACCTACTCTTAACTACTCGGCCAACCTGTCCATCATCATCTGCTATGATGCTTCCTCATGTCACACGTTATCAAAAGTTCAAAACTTAAGCTTGACACAGTGCCATTGATAACATCCATGTGTGTTTATAGAGGCCAATCAGGGAATCCTATGAGCATATTAGATCGCGATATGAACCCAAGTTTCAGCAGATCTGTTTGTGTTTATAATATGATTTCAGTGCAGAAGCCTGACAAAGCTTTCAGAATCTAACATGCACACTTACAGGCTAATTTCACTTCTGCCACACTTTAAGCTCTTCACATGGAGATTCAAAATCCGTGCCTTTTCCATCTGCAATCTTTCTTTCTTTTATTGGCTTATGCTCAGAAAGACTGAGTCTGAGAGATTCTGACTGTGACATAACATTGATGATAAGAAGTGCCAAAGCTGCTCACACAGACATCAAAAGAAAAGGGAGGAGGAAAAAAAGATGGTTTTTTTACTATATAATGCTAAGCATTTGACATGAACTTTTAAGCAGACATGCATTTGCAGGAACTCATGATTCATCTGATAAAAAAAATTACTTGCAGGTTCTAAGTTCTTTTAAAAGCTTCTTCTTGTCCACCACAAGCCATGCAACAAAGCAAATGAAGCATGGACAGAGGAAGATGAAGGCGGATCGATTAATACTTGCGTGATGCATTGCAGACGTGAAAGAACAAACAACAAAAATGAAGAAAGAAAGAATATTTAGTTGTAAATTATGAATTAACAAGAAAGGAAGTAAAGAGGCAGCAAGACAAGAGCTCCGGAAAACTAGGAAGAGTGGCGTCCGGATCAGTAGTACGGTATGGTAGGCGGCGGCGGCGAGGCGTAGGACACGCCTATCACCGGAGGCAGAGTAGGCGGCGGAGGCGCCTTCCTTTCGTGACCCCTCGGCGATGGCGGTAAATGCTTGTGCGGAGGGGAAGGTTGCTTCGGTACGTGAGGTGGCGAGTATTCGTGATGCGGCGGTTCTGTCACCGGTGGCTGTGGAGGATATCCGTGATGGGGCGGCCGAGATGGCTCTGGCACTGACGGTGGCGGCGGCGACGGATGGCCGTACTGTGGAGGAGCTTGCTCGGCCACAGGAGGTGGCGGAGCTTGGTACGGCAGCGATGGCGTTGGATAAGAAGGAGGAGAAACATATGTGGGTGGAGGCTCAACTGGTGCAGCTGGAGGTGTTGGGGGGTAGTGGGTCGCCGGCGGTGAACCGTAGGCTGCGGGCGGCGGCGGTGCTGTGATGGTCGGAGGTGTTGTAGGCTCATGCCCGTAGGAGGGTGGAGGCTGGTAACCACTGTACGGTGGTGACTCGTAGCCCCTTGGTGGCGCCGGAGGTGTGGTCGGTTCATGGCCGTATGACGGTGGCGGCGGTGAAGCCACGGAGGGCTGGTGGCCTCCGTAAGGTGGCGCAGGAGTTGTCGCTGGCGGTGGCGAACCATAAGTCGTGGGCGGCGCCGGCGACGGGCTGGTCGGAGGCGTGGCGGGTTCATGGCCATATGTAGGTGGTGGTAACGTAGACACAGGAGGTTGACCCCCATAAGGTGGCGTCGGGGTTGTTGTTGGTGGTGGCAACTGCGGTTCCGGCGTGTAGGACGGCGGTGGGGGGTGAGATCGAGTAGAGGGCGATGACTCGTACTGCGGTGGCGGCGGAGGCAGTGGGTTGACGTGCCCCCTGCCTGGTGGCGGGTGCCGTCTTCTAACTGTGGGCATCTGCGGCGGAGGCGGCAACAACGGCGACGAGTAACCAGGCGTGCTGCTGTAACACTTGGACCTACGGCAATCATACGGCTGTGCGGCCTCCGACGAACACTGCTGGGCCGACCGCTGGCTCGGCAAGCCGGTAATGCAGTTTCGCCGGCCGTCGAACACCGCATTGCCCCCGGCGCCACCACCCCTGACGCACTGCGGCGGCTGGCCGGTGAAGTAGTTGTGCGAGTAAGTAAAATTCTGAAGCCTTGGCAGCTGACAGATGCCCGCGGGGATCGTCCCGGTGAGCCGGTTGTGCGCCACGTCCAGCTGCTCCACGCTCTGCATTCCGACGATCGAATCCGGCAACGGTCCCCGGAGGCGGTTGAAGCTGACGTCGAAGACGGTGACGTTGCCCAGCAGCCCGACCTCGGGCGGGATGCAGCCGGAGAGGTTGTCATTGAGCAGGATCATCTCGTTCAGCGTGGCGGCCATGCCGCCGATGGACGAGGGAATGCACCCGCCGAGCGCGTTGTTGGCGAGCACCAGGACCGAGACCGGAGAGTTGCCGAGGTTGGACGGGATGCCGTGGCGCAGGCGGTTGGAGTTGAGGAAGATGGCGTCCAGCGGGCGGTCGAAGAGCACCGGCGGTATCGGACCCTCGAACTCGTTGAAGCGGAGGTCCAGGTAGCGGAGCGCCGGCAGCGAGAGGACGACGCGGGGGAACGCCCCGACGAAGCGGTTGTTGCTGAGGTCGAGCTCGTGGAGGTGGCGGAGGCGTGAGAAGGTGGGCGGGACGACCCCGCAGAAACGGTTCGAGTTCAGGTGGAGGAGGGCGAGGTCCGTCAGGAGGCCAAGCTCCCGGGGGAGGTAGCCGGCGATATCAGCGTGGTTGAGGTCCACGCCGGCGACGACCAGGAGGTTGGGGTCGTCGGGGGAGGCCGCGCAGAAGACGCCGAAGTAGGAGCAGACGTCTGGGCCCTCCCAGTTGCCGGTGAAGTTTGCGGGGTCGGAGAAGATGGCNGAGAGAGAGAGAGAGAGAGAGAGAGAGAGAGAGAGAGAGAGAGAGAGAGAGAGAGAGACGACAGGAGTAAATTAATGGAGGGTTTGATGAGGCCCTTTTGGGGATCTTTGGATGGTGTAGATTTGGATTTGCATGTGGGTTCTTGGCTTGTTAGATCTCATTAATATCACAGAACATATCCACCCATGCAAATGCCCTAATCTGAATATATACTGAGCTTTGGTTCCAAAGGAAAAATAAAATATGTAAATCATTTAAAAGTTGTTTTTATATTTATTTGTTAAAGAAAATGATAGGAGTTTGTTCAGATATATTTCTGAAACACAAACTTTAATATTTTTTTAAAAAATAAATGAATACTAAAAGGAATATGATAAAAATAAGGCCAATATAACTAATTTAATAATATTATAATGCATTAAAATATAGAATCTAATACATTTCCTTTCTTTTCTGATGATGCCTGATTTGAGCAGATCTCTTTTCACTAAAAAGTTTCTAAAATTTTAATCACATTCCTTTTTTTTTGGCTAGATAGATTTCTCGGAGTTTCTATTTTTCTTTTTCATGTGATCAACTTTTTTTAAGTACCCATTCGAACCTACAGTGTCCAAGACTATTAGTACTTGACTAATTCGGAGTCGAGACAAAGAGCATAACAATATTCATCTGGCCAAATTGGTGACTCTGAAGTTCGAACTCGGGGCTACTAGCTTTCGGTCTCTTAACTCGAAACACATCCATGCTAATCAGGTGTGACAACCAAACTTGATTTCAGGTGATCGACTTTGAAGATATAAAAATGGGAAACAAATATATTTTTTCAAACAAATCAATTATCCAAGAAAGAAAACTAATTCTCTTTTTTAAAGGACTGCGAATTTAAGTCTGTAATATAAAAAAAAACAATTGCAAAGTACAATTTAAATGACCTTAAGTAATGGTAAGGACTCAGGACGGAAGCCACCACCTACTAGTGAAACACACCAAACTTTTCTCATGGAAAGGCATTGTTGATTCTTTGGACGTAGGTGGCATTGCTGTTTGTGCTTAAAGTAATAAATGCCGCGTCCGAAGCTAAAAATATTAATGGCGAGAGACTCTAAAAATTAAGAAGCTTTAAATCCACCCCTTCCTTTTCCCAGTGTTAATGGTGCTAAGACCTCAGGTGCTCTCTCTCTCTCTCTCTCTCTCTCTCTCTCTCTCTCTCCAGTCCTTTGGACTTGTTGCTTGCAATGGTGCTGAGGACGCCACCGTCTCGCAGCATCTTTTCATGTTGATTGTTATTGGAAGTTTGGTCCACAAGCTCAGACATGTCCCCTCTACTTAATACAAAGATCCATCCTCATGCATCATGCATACATGTGGGACTCCTCATTATTTAGCTCGCAAATGCAGTTGAGCTTGACATGAATTCATGATCAGTGAATTCAATGGTTTGGCGTTGTGACTTGGGATTTACTTTTAAGATGCCACATATATACTTCATCACCAAATATATTGATCACATTACCTGTAAAATTTTCAATTACTGATCTTGTGTGCAAAAGTGGAATGGAATCCACAAGTTATTTGTTTGCAGGTTGAGATCATAGCTTCTGAAAGTATCATTCTATGCAAGCTTAACGATATGCATTCTCAGAATTGTATTGACAAATCAATCAAGTGATCTTGCCACCATATTTTAAAACAAATTAAATTCATCATTAAGAAGGAGATAATTAAACTGATAAAAATCGTTAATCTTCTCTCAAATACCAGAGTTCAGAAAAGAAATATTTGATCCACACTCGTGTCTCTTAGACTCGTGTCGTGTCTTTTCTAAACATGTTTTGTTGTCAGCCAAAATATAATTATATATCTTTATACAATAATAAGCCATAAATGCACAGATGAGAAAAAGGAACAGACGTGAACCCTGTAAGGAGATGCACACCGACACACCAAAAGAGTGGAGCTTTTACATCCTTCGCCAAAGCTGCTTTCACTACTTATATTTTATTTGTCTTGTAAAGGTGACTGAATGTGTGATTCAAAAATGTGAAAGCCAAATCAAGTTTGTGTCCTAAATAATCTCGAATTTGATTATTAAAATAAATAATTTAATTTAAAAAAATATTATTTTATTTTTTTATCTCGATTTCGAATTAATCAACGTCGAGGTCTCGTGCGAGTACAAAGGCAAAAGATTCAAATCTTTGGCATACATTTTTCAGAGTTTCGTGAGTTGCGGGAATACTTGCAGGATTAATGATGGAAGAAACGAATCGGAAGCTTTCTTCCTGCGAATGGGAGATTACGATGTCAAAAGTATCTTTGTATAAAGTCTATCATATGACAAAAGAAAAATAAATTTCTACAAGTTATTTTAGTCTTTCTTTTTTACTGATCCCTAATCCTAAAATTAACCTATGTACTGCAAATTTTCATTTTGTATGGATCGTCAAAGCGAAATGGAGCAAGGAAAAAAATCCTTAAATCTCAAAATTCTTAATTAGAATTAGATGAAACTTAATACACTTGCGAATATCAGGATTAACGTATAGAAAACAGGAAAAATAATTTACGTGCGGCAGAGGACATGAAAAAGGTGATTCAAAAAGAGACCCACCACATGGGAGTGGTAGCCTGTCATGGTTGTGCTTGTCTGGTGGTAATAATAATAAAAGTTATTTTCGTTAATCCCCTTAATTATAAATTTTTTTTATATAATTTTAAATTATAAATTTGTCAATTTTAATTTTTAAACTTTATCAAATTATCAATCAAATCCCTTCGTTAAACTTTATCCAAAATTGCATTAATTTTTTTATTAATTACATAATAATAATTTTACCCTTTTCTTTTAAATATTATTTAGAAATTAAAAAATAATAACTTGATCAAGATATTTCATAATTCTTAAAAATTCATTATTAACAATATTTGTATATTTACTTTTTGTTTTTTAATTTCTAAAAAGTTCTTTCTTATATTTAAGAATTAAGGGTAACAACAATATTTTATAATTATAAAAAATAACTTAATATAACTTTCAATGAAATCTAGTGGAAGGTTTATATCAAAATAAGTTTCAGAACTAAAATTGATAAATTTATAATTTAGGATCTGATGCGATAACAGTTAAAGTTGAAAAGAAATAATAATAATAATAATAATAATAATAATAATAATAATAATAATATTATGTGGTTTTGATTCTTGTCCTAATGTTTTTGGTTTTTACCTATTTATTTTTTTTCTCTCCAATTGGACGGTGATGCCTTAAGAAACAAATATATATAAAGCCCTGCTGCATTATGCGTCCGTATACCAAGCACCTGAATAACTGTGCCACTTGCATTATAATATATCGACATTTCTTTTTACCTCCAACCACTTGCAGATGTCACAGACAAAAAAATGCACATATAGAAGTCGAGTATATATGAATAGGAAATGCGATGCAGATAACAACTCCCTAATGAGTGATAGTACTGGTACCTTTGTTGCAGTCCGTTGTCCAAATCCATGACCCCGAATGATACCCATCCATAGTGCATCGACCAGTTCAGACTGCTCATAACAGTTCCGAGATCAAGGCAAAGCAAATTTCAGGAAAGTATCTGTTTAACTGTCTGATCTCAGCTCCATTTACTCGGGGCGAAACCAGATGGAAGAAAGAGCAATGCTTCGTATCAAAATGATTTTAATCTCAAAAAATATAAATACAAAATGTGAGCATCTTTTACAAGCTCAACATAGCAAATTAAAAAATTGAATATGCTGCTAGAATAGTTCCAAGGGCAATGCATTTAGGGTCGTTTGGTTGGGGAATAAGACCCTCCTGGATTAGGATCTTATTTCCCATTTTTTTATCAAACAGCCGTAAGATTAACTCATGGGTCCCACATAACATTTAATGTTGGATTAGAGCAATTTTTTACTTTTTGTATTCTAAGAAGAGGCAATATTAAAATATTCCTGCTGGATTAGGATTGAGAGAATATGTGATGGAATAAAAAAATTTAGAGCGTGTTTGGGAATGACGTAAAATCTAAGTATTCAATGGTTACGCTGTTTTATTTTATTTCACAGTAAAATTTTACAACTAAGCGTTTGGATAAAATTTTGAACGACCGAAAATACAATGTAATAGCTTAATTACGTCGTAGAAAAATTATCAAGTTCGATCTACGTATTTTTTTTCGATGGTGTTGCACGAGACAAAGAGATAAAAAATGAATGGTTAACTCTTCCAAACAAATGCGTGGACCCACACAATATTCATATTAATAAAAAAATTAGATTGTGTGAATTTATTGCGATCGGAAACATCCAAAACAACTAGATAATTATTATATTATATTATAATACAATTTTTATTATATTATAATATTTTTTTTAAAATATTATTAAAGATAATTTTGACAAATATCTTTGCATGAATTTTAAAAATCTATCCCTTGAAATTTTACAGCATTTTAAGTATATCCAAACACCTTGTAGAATTATTTTTACAACAGAAAATAAATCGACGTAACCTACTTTTCAAAAATTAAGTTACTATAGTATTTTAAATCATTGTAAAATTTTACAAAACATCCAAACATGGCCTTAATCTAACTACAGTAACTGGGAAATCAAACGGGGCCTTAAAGTTTAGTTGACAGCGTTACTAATAAAATAAATATAAGCAGATGAACGTCTTTCTACAAACTTAATCTTTCAGATAAAAAAAATGCCAGCCAAGTTGATAATTAGGGACAAAATTCAAGATTAAAATTAACCAGAATACTTTTGCAGAACGAGAAAATAGAAGGATAAATGACCAACAGGAGTCAATCACAAAGAACTCCTTGAGGTGCTACAACAAAGTCGGCAACTCACGAGTGCACAAAAGATTAGTCCTGTTATCCTGCATCTGACTAATAGGTGACAAACATTTCATATTTAAATGATAATAGTTAATCTTTCTTGCTTTCAAATAATGTAGGGTCCTTTCAGGGTTCACATGAAGTGTACGGTTTAGGCAAGGATGACCTTTAGTCAAGAGTGCCCTAAATAATTGTGCTGAACTGTGAGCGTGAAGGATAACAACTCACTTTGTACAGACAATATTATCAAGTATGTTGACTGTTATTATCTCACCTTGAAAAATAATATTACCGGAAATAGGATAATTCCGATGCACAAACAAGTAGTTCATCTGGCTGTCATTAGAGGACAAGGAGTATCAACTGTCCTGTATGAAGCCAAAGAAATGCCATATGCTGCAGAAGATTTCTATTAGACAATAAAGAGGGGTTAGAAAGAGTCATAAATATTACTATTGAGGTGATTGTTAATAATCAAACAGTCGTATTCTACATACTAACTCAACAGAGAAAATGAACATACTTCACCTACCAATTTTTAGGTAATTAATTGTCAAAATCCAAGATGTACAATGCAGTTCTAACTACTGACCAAGTCTATTTTTCTGAGATGGCACGTGGAACCATGCAGAACACAGTCTTCAAACAATGGATTATCTAAATCTATCATATTACATTTTTGTGCCACAATCTTTTCATCAGTATTCATGTCTTTAAAGATACATGTCCACAGCCTTGAGTTGTGTGAAAAGATCTGCACCCATAAAGGCTGTATCAATGAATGCTATGCTTGAGTAGTACCTGCAGAAAAGTGATTCTTAGATGCTTGGTATCATTTTCTTCCTGCATTATAATAAACTATGTTTCTACCAACTTTTGCAGACAACAAATCTAACGAGGTATATCAAGTATTCAATAAAAGCATATGCGGAGTGAGATATAAAACTTACAAATTTAATAGTAGATCAAAGAAGATAGTCAGTGCAAGAAAAGCTTTCTGAGAGAACATGCTCGCCCTTGGACGCCTAATCCTAGCGACAGAATCTTTCCGGAGGTGGGATTTCTGGTATCTTTTCTCACACAAGCAAAAATAATGATGAGAATATTGTTTGTAAACCTCTGGAGATTTTTTCAGAAAAGTTATACTTCTGAATTTTGAGAGAATTAATAACAGAATTTATCCAAGATGGTTCTTCTTGCAGATATTTTCATAAATGGAATTAAATAATCAAATAGTAATAATCCTTCATGCAATTAAATTGAAGATGGACAACCAACATCATAAGGCGCTTGACATCTTAATTGTTCTAGTGATATCCTGAGTTTATATCTAAGTGATAGCATGACACAATCATAAATAGGAACAGGAACACAGATACTGGCTCTTTTTCTCTTTTCCTAATCAAACATGCAAGTAGATTTTCAGAAGTAAGGTCCATAGGCATATTCATGTCAGTTTACAAGCAGAAGTCCATAGTTCAATCATAGTTTGACAACATTTCTGAGAGTAGAAGTTCTAAACACCCTCAAAAGAAAATAAATCCTGAACATAAAATAAAAACTTTACGAGTTGCCATACAGTTATTTAATTGGAATATGACAACAGTGATATGGATGATTTATAGTTTCTCAAGAAATGATCAGATAAAATATCCATCATCATCCACTTATAACATGAATTAAGCACAGCACATTTCAATAGAAATTGAAGTTAGGAATTTGTACAAAGCAGATACCTGCCCTAACTTCCATTCTGCCTTCAACCAAACACTATCATCTACACCAACTTCTTCCTCATCCCTGTGGACAAACCATTAATTAATAGAGCACAGCATACCACAATATATAATTAATGACTCGCATAACAGATTTTGTTTCGTAGGCACTATGGATGGCCAGTATTTATGTAGTCATCCTCTTACGCCTAAAAAAAAATCATAGGTTCTACATGTGCCATTTGTCACTGGTATGGCGCTATGCCATAGAGCATCAGTGGTCATTACAGTGTTTAAGTAAAGGGAGAAGTTAGTTTCCTGGATCAATATGAAGCTAATATCCTATATGGCAACACAAATTCAAAAGTGACTTACATGACTGAATTCTGAATGGCGGGGCTTGGAGAAGTACTAGCCCCAGCAAAAAAGTTTTGCTGTTGATTGTTTGATCCGCCGTATTGCTGATTGATCAGTGGAAATGGAGATCCAGTAACCTTGACACTATCATTGCCAATGACACTGCTTGGGCCTGATGAACTTCCAAATGACTGTTGCTGGCTTTGTACTCCTACAGCATGATGTTACTGATAAGATTGAGAATTCAAGGAAAGACTAAGGCAAAAGTTAAAAGGAGTATTACTTGAGCATTCACTTATACTAGTTGTGGTTGTATTAATTAAAAACAAAATTAATCAGGTATAAGATAATGTTAATAAAACAATAGTTATATTTTATTTTTCTGAAGTGTTTCCTCTAAACTATGGCTCTGTGTTAAATATATATAGGGCATCGATGTCCCTATTATTTAAGAACTGCATCCTGATTCCTGAGAAAAAAGAAAAACCAAAAGAAGAGGGCACTTAAGGAAAAATCCTTTTGTTGTATTACAAGGATCTGGAGTTTCAAATAATTAAAGAAACCATAAAACATGCGACACAAGCAAAGATATCAAACCTTTGAGTGAATTCACCGCATGTCAAAGTTAGTTAGGATTGGATATTTTACCTCGTAACAAATAATTATTTAATAAAGATAGGAAGGAATGTAAAGAATTTTCACAAATAGTTACACTGATGAAGGACTCAGATTATGTCATGTAGACAACACTATAATACAACATCAAGTTCTCTAGAGAATCATTAAGTTCCAGGTATGGATGTGTTGAAAGGGTAATATGCCTAATTACTGATATCAGAGGGCCAGAAAGCTGCATTGCAAGGTAAATTTTGGGGGAATTACAAAAAATCTCACCCGATATACCTAAATAATAAAAGAGAAAGGGGAGAACAGAGATGAGAATGGGCATCTTACTACCAAACTTACTCTCATTCAGATATCAATAAGAGAATGAACAGAAATATTAGCCAATCGTGCATTAATATGTTCGACCAAATTATATAATGAAATTGACAAACCCAAAAATATTCTTTAGTGAATGAGCAACTTAATAATGTCAAATATTTGAAATCCAACTACAAAAAATGGAAGCTACACTAAAGATAAATTTTGGGACAATACATAAACGCCATCCACATATCACTGAGTAAGAAATGAGAGGGGATGAAGAGAAGTGAGGAAACTGTGTTTTGCTACCACTTTTGAAGATCATTATTCTCTCATTCAATATCAGTAAGAGAATGAACAGAAATGTTAGCCAATCAATGTACTCATGTGTTTTTCCAAAATTATGTGACTGAAATTGAGAAAAAGAAGACATCCTAGAAAAATTGAATAAGAAAAAAGAGGAGGGATGTGAGGAAACTGAGTGCCTTGTTGCCACTTTCTTATCTGATTATTCTCTCATTTGGATATCAGTAAAAGAATGAACAGAACTATTAGCCAATAATATTAATATGTTAAACCAAAATTATGTAATTGAAATGAGAAACTAAAGCAGTTAATGTTAAATACGTAAAACCCAACTACACAAAATGGGCAGTTTTCCATTGTTTTACCTGAATTCCAAGATTTTATATTGGAAGCATTGACATTCTGGCTCATATGGTGAAACGAGGAAGGTTGACCAAAAGGAGTGACAGTTGTATCAGAATGATATGTCCTGAAGTATACTGAAAGATTAGAAGGGTCCCGGATTCATGATAATATGATATAACTGAAAAGTTCAGCTTCAGAAATACTTTGTTTAACCAAAAATGGTTGTATAAAATTCATCCACAGTCCCCGAACTTTGAGTTTTTTGGTTCCCAATCTTTATTTCATATCCCTATGATCCCTCAACTTGGCATTTTTCCCTCTGTAGTCCCCATAACTGGCTATAACTGCTACGACATCTCCTCCTCCACATAACTTCCTCTCTTTTACATGTCATGTCAACTAACATTTTAAAACATTAAAAAATTAAATAATGGGGCCCACCCCTTCCTCCCTCTCCTCTTTGTGCGTAGAGGAGAGGGAGGTCCTCCTCCTTCCTCTCCTCTGCGTGCAGAGAGGAAAGGCAGTATGGGGTGGGTTCATTTTTCTTATATTTTAAATATTAGTTGGCATAATATAAAGGAGAGAGAAGTGATGTGGAGGAAAGAGATAGCTATCATAGTCAACAGAAAAACTTGCTACATATGGTTATGAGGACTACAGAGGAAAAATGTTAAATCGAGAGACCACATGAGTACAAAATGAACTTACTAAAAGTAAAAGTTCGAGGACCCTGAGTGAAGTTCTCCACATTACTAATTCACAAAGATATTTTTTTCTGAAAGGAACTAATTCACAAATATTAGATAGTAGCTACACAAGGAACTGAAATATATCCTACTTGTTGCTAGCTCCAGGGTTCATTGTTACTCCAAGTTGACTAAAACTTGAAAATGACGGTGCTCCACTACTTTGAGCACTTGGAAAAGATGCATTATTGGTGGCCATAGGAGATGGACTCATCCCAGAAAAAACTGACTTTTGTGAGCCATATGGGTTTTTAAGTAAATTATCAAACTCTTGCAACTTGGCGAGGTACAAACTTCTCTCCCTCTCGACCTGTATACAAAATGTGAAATAGCAATTACTTTTCATAGTAACAACTAAAAGATGATTAAAAGGTCTCTCATAAGGAATGTAAAAGGGAACAATTCATGTTAGCTTCAAGCATTTTCTAAATTTCAGCAAACATCTTCTGCATCCATATTTAGCTGTTATTCTGAAAGAAAATCCATATTTATCTGTTATTTTATTACACTAAACCTAATTGATAACAACATGAATTTTTTTATCCTAAAAGATTAACAATAATTGGCTTGATTGCATTCCAAGGCACAAAAAGTTTTAAGGTCTATAGTATGGTTAGAATGGGACCTTAATGGATTTAATGAAGTCCCATATGAATCCAAGTATCAATCAGTTATTCAAAACAGAAGAAACTGAGATTCTGAAGCCAGGTGACTTACTATCGACTGCAAGCTCAATCCTCGCTTTGCATCTTCATAAGCTAATGCACGGAGTTCTTCGTAACTGATATCACCAACAATGTCGCAAGGACCACTACCAGAAACGCAGAATACTTATTATGATATCCAATTAAGGATAATTTACAATGTGAACAAATAATGAAAATAACTGGAACTTGCTCAGTACAAGGTTAGGGATGTGATGTTCTTGTTTTGAGAATAGGGTTCATTTGGTATATATGTTAAACAATAGTCATTCCCCTCAATACACAAGCAAAACCACCAGTTTCAAGAATGCAAAACAGGCAGAAGTATATGTATGATGTAGAAAAACCTCTCAAACTGGAAATGCTTAAACCATAGAAGAGAAGATATAATTGTGTTAGATAAAAAATCGTTTACGAGATAATCATACTTTTTCCTGTGTCCATAGCAAGTGAGCTTCCAAAGAGGAGCCTCATTCTTAAAATCATCAAGGATTTGGCGCTTGCATGACTCAGGATCTGTGCATCTACAGTCAAGGAAAATGAACCACTATGTGAGCTCAGATTCTAGGTTCATAAATTTGTATATAAATCAATGAAGCTTGTTAAACTCAACACTATCCACTCAAGAAGAAACTCACTTATGATTAGCTGATTGAGCTTGTGCTTCAGTTTGTTGCGAGGAAGTCAATTTTGTGGCAGGGGTAGAAGAGGACCGTGTCCATTTATTCTCAAAAGGCTGGGCACAAAAGTTTGAATAAAACTTAGTTTAATGTCATCATTAAATCAATGCAAACACATGTGTCTCAAACATGCTTAAAAATTGTCATGTATAATGAATTTAACCATGCCTTGCAAATACATGCAACAGAGTATGAATAAGAAAAAGAGTAAATCCGCAACCAGAAGCAAAAGTTAACAATAGAAAGATAGCTGACCTTAGCCTGATTTTGATTTGTGGTGCCAAAATTTGACGAACCTCGTGTGTTTTGCACTCCAAACCCAAAAGGATTAGGCTTTTGCTGTTGAGCTCCAGAGGAAAACTGTTGGGTGCTTTGCGCGCCAAATCCAAAAGGATTAGGCTTTGACTGTTGCTGACTGACGTGAAGAAACTTGCAGCGATCACCGTACTGGCAGCTGGGAATTGGAAAAAAGTTGTCACCAACCGCCAGAGTGAAATCATCTTATAACAACCGTGACTTGCCATGAACAGCAGCAAGCAAAGATAACATTTATAGAAATAAAACAATGAGCAATCGACGAGTGCATTTCAACAATATAAATCCATAAATCCTAAGCAGAAAATTGGAGTTCTCTAAATATAAAAGGGCACCCACTATATGCATATAAAATAAATATACAAATAAACTAGATCCATCACTAGTCCACATCATATCAAAATCACAACTTTCTAGTTCTTAAGGAAGTTGCCTTCGTTTGAATGCTAATTTTCAATGAATTACAGAAACTAATATATTACAAAAGTTGTTTTCTGAAATTTCGGTTCCCAATTTTACATTAGTAGATTAAAAAACAAAGATAAACACCTCATTTTGGTTTGACCTCAGTTCAACATAAAGTTATTCCTTGTTCACTAAATTATCAATTAATCAAACAAAATTAGTCCAAGTAGAATCACACAAAGCAAAAAATCTAAAAAATAATCCTAGTACACTAAATTCTTAGAAAAACTAGTGATTCCTCTTCAATTTCTTCTTGATTTATCTTCGACAGCGCTAATAATCCCGTCTTTCCCTCAAGAAACAAAAACAAAGACAAAAAAAAAATCTACAAACTTCCTTTCTTATGGATCTTATATCATCAAACACCAAAGTGCACCTGTGCGAAGTACTATCTAAGCAATCATCGGCATCATGACATAAAACCAAGAAAAAAAAAGGAAAAATGATGAGGATTTGAACCCAAAGTACCTGCCCCGCTGAAAATTTCTACAGATTTCCTTTCTTGAGTTCATCACTCGCCAAACTTTGGGATCGTCTCCCGAATCCGAACGTGAATGGAGTAGTTATTCCTTGTTCACTAAATTATCAATTAATCAAACAAAATTAGTCCAAGTAGAATCACACAAAGCAAAAAATCTAAAAAATAATCCTAGTACACTAAATTCTTAGAAAAACTAGTGATTCCTCTTCAATTTCTTCTTGATTTATCTTCGACAGCGCTAATAATCCCGTCTTTCCCTCAAGAAACAAAAACAAAGACAAAAAAAAAATCTACAAACTTCCTTTCTTATGGATCTTATATCATCAAACACCAAAGTGCACCTGTGCGAAGTACTATCTAAGCAATCATCGGCATCATGACATAAAACCAAGAAAAAAAAAGGAAAAATGATGAGGATTTGAACCCAAAGTACCTGCCCCGCTGGAAATTTCTACAGATTTCCTTTCTTGAGTTCATCACTCGCCAAACTTTGGGATCGTCTCCCGAATCCGAACGTGAATGGAGCGGAGATGGAGATGAAGATGGAGATGAAGATGAAGAACAAATCGCGCTCTGCAGCAATCGCTCAATAAGCAGGAGGCGCAGCGAAAACGCGACGAGAGGTTTAAAGTTTTAAACCCGTCCGCTAACAAATCGCAGACCGCGTGGTCATGGCATTGTGCTGCTACATAAATGACATGCTCAATTGGATTAACACAGACACAGACAGTCAAAAGAAGCAAACAGAAGCTTAGAATAAATTCAAATAGCAACAAAAGCGTGCAGTTGGAAAAGAAAAATAATTGAGCCCTAAATGCAGAACAGATTAAAAGATGAAATCGGCCAAATTTGCTGCTTCGTATCCAGTAAGCAATTCGAACATCATCAATTCCGCATACCATAGACTTGCAAATGAATGCAAACCTCGTCAAGATCACCTCTTTATTTTATGACCATAAGATAAGGCAACAATGAGGAAGACAAACCAAGTGGTGCGATCCTTTCCTACAACTCCAGAAACCTAGAGACCCGCTCCCCCCAAAATGGAGGATCGAAATCATATAAAGATCCTAAGTAAAAGAAAAAAAAAAGCATGCAGAGAGGAACAAGGATAACTAACCGAGTTAAGGAAGCGCGGCGATCGCCGGCGATGTCGCCGCGAGGCAGGAGCCCGCCGGAGATCGATTGGAGGACCCCAATCAATATGAAGTGAACAAAACCCTAGTTTGATTCGGATTGGGATTAACCCCCTGAATCGACTCGATCGGAAATCCCGAATCGACGGGGCGGCGAATTCCGATCAATGATCGACGAAGGATGCAATGGAATCCGGAAACCCTCGACGACAACGGCGAAGCGCGTCGCGGCCTTCGAACCCTCGTCCCCGCCAAAAGGCGCCGGTTCGTCTCCTGGACGCTCACCCTTTTTGTTCTCTTCCGTGATCTCTTCAGGCAAAGTTGTGAATTTTTTTTCCTTTTTCTGACGTGCTTTTTAAATTTGGAGCACGCCGCCGATACGAGGAGGAGAAGGAGGAGAAGGCGATGGTTTTCTTATTTTATTATTTATTTATTTATTCATACTTTTTTTCCTTGTAGAATTAGGAGAAAGTGGTAGAAACTTTTTAGAAATATAAAAATTGATTGTGGGCTTTTCTAAAACCTAAATTTTATACTCATTAAAACTTAAAAAGTATCTTAGTTTATAAATTAACATACATATTTTAACAAATATGAATTTAATGTACCTAATTAAGCACATTTTAATCATCTAATATATAATTAATCATAAATTGTAAAATTAATAAATAATTATAATTTATAAAAAAATATTATTAATTATGAAATAGATGATTAAAATATGTTCAACATTTTATTAAACATCAAATACTTAGGTCTTGTTTGGATTGAAGTATTAGGGGAGTAAAGTGAAAGAGGTATTAGGGGAGTAAAGTGGAAGATGAGTGGGTGGTGTTAGTTAAATCATGTTTGGCTAAAGAAATATTAAAATCATATGGGGTTTGGAGGGGTGAATCACTCCTCCAAATTTCAAATATTTCATTCTACCAAATTGGTGGAAGTAGGGGGAATGAAATTTTTTAGACGAAACTAACTTTTTTAAATAACTTTCTAAAATTATAACATAGTTTATTTAAAATGATATTCTTCCTTATATTATTTTGATTTATGATAGAAAATATTTTACTTGAGTTCATTTGTTGATTTAATTTATTTCCTATCTTATTTTATAATTATTTAATACTTACATTTGTCTAACTTTTATTCATTCACATTTGTTTTTCCTTAGACTAATTTTTTATTATATTGAATGTCATCATAATGTTCTTTTTTTCAAATTAGTTATTTTTTATTGAGTTTGAGATAAAACAATTATTTTTATGATCATTTTTACTTTAGCACCTTAAAATATTGTCATTTGAACAATATTTTTTATTTATGTAATGATAATNAAACTATCATTTTAAATAACTTTCTAAAATTATAACATAGTTTATTTAAAATGATATTCTTCCTTATATTATTTTGATTTATGATAGAAAATATTTTACTTGAGTTCATTTGTTGATTTAATTTATTTCCTATCTTATTTTATAATTATTTAATACTTACATTTGTCTAACTTTTATTCATTCACATTTGTTTTTCCTTAGACTAATTTTTTATTATATTGAATGTCATCATAATGTTCTTTTTTTCAAATTAGTTATTTTTTATTGAGTTTGAGATAAAACAATTATTTTTATGATCATTTTTACTTTAGCACCTTAAAATATTGTCATTTGAACAATATTTTTTATTTATGTAATGATAATATTATTTTTTTTCACTCTTTTTATATTTATCTATCATATTCAATCTTTTTATCTTTATTTTATAAAAAATAAAATGATAAAAATATTGTGAAAGAAATAAAATACATTGAGAGAAAAACAATACTAAAGAAAATATGATACATTAATCATTAATAAAAGAAGTTTATCTAAATATACTAATAATTAGTCTATTAACTCATCTGATGCATTAATATTTATATATGGATTATTCCAACTCAATAATCATAACACAAATTAGTTTTACATAAAATATTTATTCGTAGGATAAAAATTAATATCACAACTCGATAACCCTGTCAGGCTATCAATTATTTAAGTCTAACTTAAAATTGACATGAAAATAGGAAAAAAAAATGTGAATAAAAATTTGTTTGATAAAATGAAAAATAAAAAATACAATTATTCTAAGTTAATTTTCATAATTCAATATTCAAATTATAGCAACAACATTTAATAAGAAATAAAATTTTCACTTGCATTATATTAATAATATCACTTACATTATATTAATTAATATAACAAATTTTATAAATATTTGAATTCAACCATCTTAATATACCCTACTGATAGACATGCAAATATATTATATTATCAATGTTTTGTCTTTCTCACTCCTCATTTTCATACTATAACTCTAACATCAATTCATTTCATAACGTTTTGAGATTCAAAATGAAGACCACAAAATAAATATTTTTCTTGAATAGGTATTTCTGTCTATATTGTTTTTAATGTTGATATGATTTTTCAATTGATCCATATTCAACTTCCCAAATTTCAAGAATCCAATTGATTTATGAATTTGAAGAAATAATTTTAGATAAGTAACACAAATAAGTTTCTCTTATATATTTGGTATGAAAGCTTATGGTGTACAAGAATATAAAATAATTATTAAGAGAAAATACATGTGTAGTGCATATACTCACACTTATGTGTAGTAGAAATTATGTGTCAGTCTAATTTGTCATTTATTGCAAGATGTACATGCCTAGAGGTGAACATGACTCTCAACTATCCAATCAATTAATTTCATACGGGATATCAATTACCCCAATAACCAATTGATACAAACTATTAATATTAATAAAATATGAAAAAATGTAATAGGTATGCATATGCATTAGACATGATACCTCTAACTATATTGCATTACACTTAAACTACATTACACGTAGACCGTAAATACTCCAACGAATCGATGCTCACGAATCTGATCAAATGTATAAATTACACTTAAACTAGTACTAAAAAATGCACTTAGATGTGTATTTCAGTCAAACAATAAATAATTGGTTAAAATAAAGTTCTTAAGTTACTAAATTATTTTGATATTTGTTAATCTTACTATATTGCATTTTAATTATTCTTATATTTCATTCTCAAATTCAGTTGTGCATCTAACTTTATCAGGAAAAAGGCGAAAGAGTATGTGTAGTACAAAACATGCGTCGATCATGAACGTCTTTCATTGCTAGTTATACATATCTAGACGAGAGCACGAGTCTGATCCAACTATTTTTTATTGTAACACTAATCACACATCTCAAATTTAAAGATTTAAAAGATAAGAAATGTTGTGTATTTTAAGGTGTATTTGGTTTTCTATATTTTATAATAATTGAAATTCCAATCAATGGAAACATGAATTTTGTGTTTGATTTGATATAAAAATTGACTATAACAAGCAATTGCACTTACCGAATAGGAAATTATGATGAAAATGCAAATACATGTGAGTGCACTAACATCAAAAAATAAAAAAACAAAAATAAAAAAACAAAAAAAACAAAAAATAATGATCTTAAATGTCGCCTACTTATTTATTTATTAATATATTATTTTATTTTAACCAAATATTTACAATGAATATTAATTTTCAACCAAACAATTCATTTCATTTTCAAAATTTTATTTACATCTATACAAACAAAAAAAATAACAACTATAAATAAAAATCATAGCAAAATTTTTAATTACAACATTTTACATTATTAATTTATAATTACCTCAAACTAACTATCTCTTAGTTGAAAAATGGCACATCTCCGTTAACCCTTTTAAATTATTATATATTTAATATTAAATAGAGTTATTCCTTGTTCACTAAATTATCAATTAATCAAACAAAATTAGTCCAAATAGAATCACACAAAGCAAGAAATCTAAAAAATAATCCTAATACACTAAATTCTTAGAAAAACTAGTGATTCCTCTTCAATTTCTTCTTGATTTATCTTCGACAGCGCTAATAATCCCGTCTTTCCCTCAAGAAACAAAAACAAAGAAAAAAAATCTACAAACTTCCTTTCTTATGGATCTTATATCATCAAACACCAAAGTGCACCTGTGCGAAGTACTATCTAAGCAATCATCGGCATCATGACATAAAACCAAGAAAAAAAAGGAAAAAATGATGAGGATTTGAACCCAAAGTACCTGCCCCGCTGAAAATTTCTACAGATTTCCTTTCTTGAGTTCATCACTCGCCAAACTTTGGGATCGTCTCCCGAATCCGAACGTGAATGGAGTGGAGATGGAGATGAAGAACAAGTCGCGCTCTGCGCTCAATAAGCAGGAGGCGCAGCGAAAACGCGACGAGAGGTTTAAAGTTTTAAACCCGTCCGCTAACAAATCGCAGACCGCGTGGTCTTACACTAAATTCTTAGAAAAACTAGTGATTCCTCTTCAATTTCTTCTTGATTTATCTTCGACAGCGCTAATAATCCCGTCTTTCCCTCAAGAAACAAAAACAAAGAAAAAAAATCTACAAACTTCCTTTCTTATGGATCTTATATCATCAAACACCAAAGTGCACCTGTGCGAAGTACTATCTAAGCAATCATCGGCATCATGACATAAAACCAAGAAAAAAAAAGGAAAAATGATGAGGATTTGAACCCAAAGTACCTGCCCCGCTGAAAATTTCTACAGATTTCCTTTCTTGAGTTCATCACTCGCCAAACTTTGGGATCGTCTCCCGAATCCGAACGTGAATGGAGTGGAGATGGAGATGAAGAACAAGTCGCGCTCTGCGCTCAATAAGCAGGAGGCGCAGCGAAAACGCGACGAGAGGTTTAAAGTTTTAAACCCGTCCGCTAACAAATCGCAGACCGCGTGGTCCGAAACCGCATTGCGAGCTTACGATGTTCACGGGTCGGGTTTGACCCGATCCGATCTTAAATCCGATCCAACCTGATTAATTTTATTCGAGTTGGATTGGGTTCGGATTGATGACAAAGTAATCGAATTTAATTCGATCTTTATTGGGTCGGGTTGGATCGAGTCGAGTCATCGATTTATCCGATTGATTTTTTTATATATTTTTAATTATTTTTTTATAATACTTAACATCAACTATATTTTAAAAAATTTAAAAACATGTTTTTTTAATATTTTATAATGATTTAAAGGATATTAAATATAGATTTGTAATATATTTTAATTTTAAAGTAATATAAAATTCTTACTAGGAGTAAATTAGTTTAAATTTAATAAAAAATATATAAAAATTCGGATCATCGGATTGGGTCGGGTTGATCGGATTTGAAAAATTAAAATCCGTATCCGATCCATTGGTGATCGGTCGGTTCGGGTTCAACCCGACCAATGATCCGATCCGACCCAATTGAGATTGGGTCAGTTCGTCGGATTCATCGGATCGATCCGACCTGGTGAACACCCCTAGTTACGCATGTGATAAATTCGACCCGACTCCGAACCGGATCCAAATTCGGATGATCCGAAGATTTTGTGGTGGGATACGGGTAGAATAATTGTGAATTTTAAGTTACAAAATAGACTCAATAATTTCGAATTGGAACTTCAAAATTGCTAATATTGGATGAATATAACTAAAATTTGTATAAAATGCGATAGGTTCAGATGAGTTTCTCTTTAGGCTAACTAATATAGATTGGACATTGATGTATAATCAATATATTTAAAAAAGTTGTAATTGTGTCTGTTATAAGTTTTTTATTTCACAAATATACCAGTTTTTTTCAAAATTTTCAATTGTATATTTTCTAAGTTGATGTTACAAAAGTACTTATATAATCTCACTAATGTACTCATAGATTTATAATAATAAAAAGATATATATGTAATTTAACATAATTTTAGCAGCAGTTAGGGAAGAAAGTGAGTGATGTTTTTTAAACTTTTGTCCTTTAAACAATTCTAATTTTTGGTGTCATATTATATCATTAACTTAAGAACAAAATAATATCAAGTAAATTTTATTCTGTTGATTTGACAATAGTAACATATTAAAATAATAGATTATTATTACATTGTTACAAGTTTTAAATATAAGAAAATGACGCAATATAGCGACTCACCCTTATATTTGGGTGTGAAATATGAAGAGAGTAATAATAACTTCAATTTAAATTATTTAAACATAAAATGATACTTTTTATATTACTTTGCACTCTACGAAGAATTTTCTATGGGATGCTTAAAATGCACCACGACTATTTTGCATTAATAATGTTAGTCATTGACAAATGATGATGACACAGAATCCTTGTTGCACTTGAAAAGAGAGAGAATAATACTTTCTTAATTTAATTAAAAACTTGGTGCACCAGTTAATGTAATTAGCATTTTTTATATAGGAAATCAAGAGTTACAATTTCAATTTAAAGTTTGTACCCCTACCCAAAAATCGTATCTCTATTCAAAGGATGCATCTTTATATTAGGTCCCACCTTTCAATTTAAACTTTAAAATATTTTCATAAAAATGCACATTCATGAAAAAAACCATTAAATTCAATATATTTAAATATTCTATAATAATTCAAACATGTACTTCTTTAATTTTAATTTATTTTTTCTTTTCTTGTATCAGGGGCCTCATCTTGTAACAAAAATATCTCCATTTATAACTTATATAACTTTCATTAATTTGTATCCACATAATCCATATTATAGTTAAGTGATTTTGTACATGTTAAAAAACATTCAAATATAGAATAAATACAGATAATTCTTAATATTAATGAAGTAATATTGCAATACAATACTTTTTTTTTATTTATTCCAACCAAAACACAAACTAAACTAATATACATTCAAATAGCTATCCATATGTTACTACTTACTACACTCCTTTTTTAAGAATTTGCTTGCTTCATATTCAGCTCTAAAGTCTCACACCACTAGATTTTTGGGGCAGTTTGCTTGATGGTTAGTTTGCAAGGGAAAGGGTGATAGTTTTAGTATATATTTTTTTGAGAGTTTTGAGTTAAGAATGTCCTTTTATAAACTCTATTAAGGACTGATTCGATTGAAAATAGAGAAAGGAATTTAAAGTTATTGTATAAATTTTATCAAACACTCTTTAAAATATTATTAATTTGAACAACATCTTGATAAACCATTATATATATTTCAAAATATTAGATTAAGCCTATTACTAAGAAATTCTGAATACAATTATAATTGAAATATATTCACTTATAATATGAGTGTTACAAGTAAACATATTCTAAATATGTCCTTTTAACTTTAATTCCCCAATTCAATCATGGCCTAAAATATATCACTACTCAAAAGGTTAATTATTTTCTAAATTAAATAGATGGGATAAAACTCTTTTATTGCTTATCATCTCTTTTCATATTTGACGATTTGTGCAATATGTGAGCTTTGTGAGCTTTTGTCGCCATATTTATTTATATTTGAATTTAAATCTGATCATTTGAGTTTTATTTGGTCTTATTTTGAGTCTACGAGAAATATGAATTCATTAGTCCATCCAAACGGTAATATGAATTTTTTTAATAAAAATAATATGTAAAGAAATTTTTTTTTATTAAGTATAACTTTGTGAAAACTTTTAACCCATGTTTTATTTTCATTATGATCCAAACAAGACTTAAAAAGTTTCCTTGGACGAAAATGTTAAGTAAAAGAATAAAATAAATATAAATTATTGCATTCAGCATTTAATTTTGAAGTCTTCATCGTGTATGCCGCTTACAAAAACTATAACAAAATCTCTCCTCCAAGAACAACACAGCTCTACAAGCTGACAGACCAATGCAAGGTGCATCAGCCTACAATAAATTTCAAAATCTGGATTTGTTACTGTTATTGGTTGTTCACCTCATATCTTGTGTGGATGGCAATTTGAGCAAACATATGATACAAAGCTGATACCAGCCCCTGACAGAAAAGAACTTAGCAGGCCATGAAGTGCATGCTCATTCATGGCAACTTCTCAGGCAGGAAAAGATATCTGAACCGTGAATCAAAAGGCAGAACACCACAGCTACGAGAGCCAAGGAAGCTCTGATGTCTCTGAGACAGGCATTGTTCAACAAAGGCTGCTTGCTGCTGTGGAAGGAATTGAGACACCCAAACTGGCAGGTTTGAGTCATCCACAATGCCCCTGGCAAAACAATGAAGCATCTTTGGAATCAGAAGCTTCCCTTTACTACTCACTCCCACTGAGGCCCTGATGAAATCTCGTTGTGCCTCTTGGAGCTCCTCTCTCACATTCGAGGGAGTGTAGATTTTTACCTGCTTCAAGAACCATCATACATCAAAACAATCCCCTTAGGATTTAGTATAAAGAGATATATTTCATATATCTTCAACTAAATAACAACTGAAAACTTTTATAGTTACATAGAAGTAATGTAAGTTGAATCAGCATGGACTAAAGAAAATGTGCAACATTTCGGAGCATTATTTCAGTAATTCAAATATCGCGAGAATGTATTTCATTGAGTTCAAATGATGATATTACCGCAGGGGAAGAATATGATCCACAGCTTAGAGCAAATGCTGCAAGTGGTTCAGCTGTCTCAACAGAAAATCTCCTCTGCTCATCAGATATCTTTAGCTTGTGAAGGGCAAGTAAAAAAGCCTGACATTAGAAGTATACATTAAAATTAATAGAATATGCAGTAGAATTTAACAGCCATAAGAGCTTTCTTATGCAATATCACATACCGTTTGTGGCCTATAGTTAGGTGGTTTCATCTTCAACATCCCATATTCGATGCAAACAGCGCTGAATGAGTACCCTCCAACTGTGTAGGCAGCCTAGTATGGAATAGTAACCGCAATATTAGACTTTCTGAAGTTGCACATGTTGTTGATATTTAATTCTTTTGTATCACTGAACATGATCATATTTATGTTTATGTTATGATAACTAACCTTTTGCATCAGGGAGAAGAGTTTCATATCATTCCTTGGGACACCATATGCAAGATAAGCCTGTAGCAATCCATGACAAAGTAAACTATTTAAGATTGATCTTCTTTCAAATAGATTTGTGGTGGTGTTCTTATTTGGTGGTCCGTTAACGGGAGGAAATAACAAGACATATTAAGTCAACATACATGCATGATTAGTGCATTGTACAAGTTGATCCAGAAAGCCAGTTTCTCATTTCCATCAAGGTGGACTGGATTCACTTCTGCCAGTTGTTCAATCAGTGACCTGTGAACTATTTGAAAGCTATTAGTGCTTTTCAAAGGGACAATATTGAAAGTAAAGATGAGAGAAAGATCAGGACCTACATCTGAAATTTCACAATAAATGTTTTAAGAGAAATGGAAACACCTTGATCATTTTCTGGAGTGTTAGTCGTACAAATGATCAAATAAGACTTCAATTCAACGAATAAGATCTTCTAGGAATTAAACCAGGACAGACAGTTTATAACTGATGAACTTTCATTCAGAAAAAAATATAAAGTACCTGAACCTCCTAAGGGCTCCTGCAGCATATTCTAGCTGTTTTTTGCCCACTGACATCCATGAAACTTCAGTGGCTAAACTATAGTTTCCGATATCAGCCCAACATAATTTCCCTTGAAATCTATAGGGATCAAAAGTAGCCCCTGTAGCTAAAGTTTCATTGTGGCATTGTAGACCAAATCGAGGACTATACACCCATGATGAAACTGTTGATGGTTCGGGTACGGAGCTAGATGAATTGGAAGGATGGCCTGATGGTGAGGATGAGCAAGATTTGGATGCTATCAATGATGCATCTGCTAATGATATGAAAATATTTTTCATGCAGTGAATTATTTCCTCCGACAGCTGATTAGGATACTTCCAGAGTCCCTCTAGTGGAATTTGCTTTATGAGTCTTTCATTTGCTGCATGCTGGACTAGATCCTTGGAATCTTTCTCTCTCTGGATAAGCATGTCATCTCTCCTATTCTGATGCAAGGAAAAAGATACTATAGGTTACAAACTGAAACATGTATGGCAATGTGACATACTTGACTTCGTAATTGAGATAATCGGAGATGATGAAAGCTAATCTACATGTTTGAAAGTTGCATGTTGTTTTACCTTTAATGCCAACTGCGACGGTAGCTGTTTCAATTGATATTCAGCAAGCCTTCTTTCATTTCTTTCTTGAATTAACTGAAAATGCAAAGAGATCATATCTTCTTCTAGCCTTGAAACTGTGATTTCCAGTGTGGCAACATTAGACAACAATTCATGCGCCTGTACATTTCACCCAAAACTTTATTCAGTTATAGAAATGCAAAATTTGCAGCCTTATTACATGTTAGACATAAGATGACAGGACCAAAGTATGTAAATTATGTAAATACAGAATGAATAGGGAAGAAGTTTAAGAATGTCGTACATAGTTTGGAAGGCATGGCAAGTTAGGCAACGCTACAGCAGCATGCTCCAAGGCACTCTCAAGGACAACATGCAATTCCATCTCCTCTTGTAGCAATTTTTGAAGCCTTTGAACCTGAAAATTGTGTGTCAAACTCTTGCAGGCACAAGCTAACAATCAATAGTCGAAGCGGTCAAAGTTTTGCTCAATTTTGCTGGATGATGCCAATTGCAACAAGTGTAATGCAAAGGTAACAACTAACAATGCCAATCAATGCTCTCCAGCAGTTTGCCGTGGGAAAAAAAAATGAAGATTAATTAGAAGCACTTACTTCCTGTTCAAGCTGAGATCTTCTAGAATTACAGGAAACATCCCTGCCACACGAATCTAAATCTTCAGCTTTTCCAAAATGATATTTTCCCTATAATAAGAGGAGCAAAAAACTGATATTAATCTGATGGACTTGTTGTGCAAATAATGTGTCCTGCAGACATGATCTCTTCTTCAATCTCGTTAGCATTAGATGGATAACCTTTTGGGGCTTCATGCTGACAGACACTCCACATTTGAGTTAAATGAACCAACTTTGCACAGCAAGGTGAAAAATACTAAAGCAGAAGTTTCATGTTGCCGGATGGAACTCCCTCCAACTATTGAATTCTTTCTGAAACTAACTTCTACTATGCAACTTATGGAGAACAAATTCTAGAATGCGAATTGCCTGAGCAAAAAGTTTGCTTTTTGTGCTATCATTAATATGCACAAAATGACACTTTATTCTGGATAATGTGATATGAAGGAACTGAAAGCAAACTGGTCCACAAGATACTCGCAGCATTTAGTGCAAGTGGCATGGAGACTGACCTCAGACTCACGTGAACGCCCGCTCGGACATTTATCCAGAAACTTTGGTTGGATCTTGACACCATGACTCCTTTTTGCAGTCCCCCAGTCTTCATGCCTGCAAAGGAAAACCCAAAAAAGTTAGCAGAAGAGCTCGCATTAGATGCCCATCAATGGCCGGCAGTTAAGCTCAAAACTTACAGGTTCGTCATGCATCTGAGAACAGGTGTCTCGCACATTCTTCACCTGGGCATGCCACTGCCTCCGGGACTGGAATTGGGAGCTCAGTAATGTCGTAGGCCTGCCAAAAGAACAACCAGAGCATGTCATATATAGAGGATAACAGTGAGGAGCAAAGATCAAATGCTGATGAAACAGCAAATCGGTTTCAAAACCTTGCAACATGAATCAACTGTCAATCTTGTGAGGTGCTACCAATCAACTTGCAGCAGCAGTATGTGAAGCATGGTACCATTGGGACCAGGTGGTGAGTATGCAACTAGATTCAACACTTGGAGGAGAGCTAACAGCAAGTGTATAGAGCCGTTGTGGGCTACAAAACAGGTGGAAGAAGAAAGGATGCACAGCACAACACAGAGAGAGAGAGAGAGAGAGAGAGAGAGAGAGAGAGAGAGAGAGAGATAAATACTACTTAAATAGTGTTATATTAATATAATTAATTTTAAAATATTTTAATAAGTATATATATTTGCGGGAGTCGGGGACCCACGGGGCGGAGAACAAATACTACTTAAATAGTGTTATATTAATATAATTAATTTTAAAATATTTTAATAAGTATATATATATTTGCGGGGGTCGGGGATCCGCGGGACAGGGGTAATGTTCTCCGCCCCGATCCCCAAATTGGGGTGCGAGGGGACTATGCCCCCATCCCCGACTCCAGGGGAAAAAAATTCTCCAAACTCAGGGCCCCGATCGGAGAATCCCCGCGAGGATCCCCGAACTTCGAAGAGTTTTGCCTCCATAGTTCAGGATTATTAGCACTCGATTAATTCGGAGCGATGATGAAAAATAGAAATAATATTTCTCTGACTAAATTAACAATTACGAAGTTCGAACTCGAATTTACTAGCTCCCGACACACCCCTAGTAATTAGGTATGTCACTCAACTTGATTATTTATTTATTAATTGTTATTATTATTATAACGCCGTTTTAAGTAGCCGTCCATGGTACAACCTTCCCCGTGCCTGCATCTACGAAACAACATGATCTGGAAAAAAAAGATTTTTTGGAAAGGTGGCACAGGCGAAAGGAAGTGTTTTTTATATGAGAGAAATAGAGGAAGAGAGAGATTGGAAGCCCAAGGAGCGAAGGGGTTTCTTGTCCGTTTTCTATCCACATATCGGGGCAGCGTCACGATGCGTAACACGGTGACCAAGGAGGGTTCATGACTTGTTTCGGTGACGGGTGCGACGGTCGATATAGATGTTATAAATTCGGGAGCCGACCTGTTATAAACCGTTACCACACGAAAAACTATTTACTGAAATTATTTTCATAATATCAAATTATTATAGTCCAAATTATAGTTTGAATAAATATTAATTATGTCGGAGGCTAACTTTGAAATTTAAATAAATTTTAGGTCTTCCTGTGTGCGATCAGGTCAAATTTAATTATTGCATCTGATCCAAGGCGAAGAAAATGATAAAAGGGCTCATTGATCTAGAGGGGGAACCTCATTTTTTATCAGTGAGGGTAAAGTAAACTTTTTTTTTCGAAATTAATATTCTCTTATGACGAGAGATCTATCTGAAAATTAATCTAGATGATTCTCTATTCACATAATGTCTCTTCTCAAATTTGACTATCAAATGCAATTTTTTTAAGTAGAAAGATGCTATGTGTTTTATTATGATTTAGTCCAAACAAATTTGACCTCACCGACTCACTCATTTTTAATGTATTATTTTCATTCTCAATTTCATTTAAAAAATAGTAATTTAACTATTCATCTTGATCTTTTTATTATCCTTTAATATTGTATTGATTTATATCCATTTTCGCTAAGTTTCAACTTTTTATAATTTTTATAATTTTTTATATTATTATATTGTATAAATAATTAAGCCATGTTAGGTCTAATTAAACAATTATTTTGCCAATATGAACTCTTTCATTTCATTTCATGGACATAAACAAACTAGCTAACTATCAAGTTTCATAAGGGGGTTTATTAGGTAATCATGAACCCCACGATATGAAGTGTCAGGTTGAACTCAAATCGATCCGATCATAATTTGATCATTGATAATTGGATATGAGTTTTAATTTTTCAAAACGATTTGGTATAGTAAGAGTCTAATATTCTTTTAAAACTGAAATATAACTAAATCAAACACTTTGTATCCTTAAAATTTATTAAATATTTGAAAAAAAACATGATTCTTGCTTTAAAAAAATATATGATTAATATTAAATATTATGACATTAACTAAAAATTAAAATTCAATCGAATAACTTAATGATTCAATTCAATGAAAATCGAATTGATCAATTTGACCCAAACCAACCGTTGGATAAGATTTGAAATTAAATCAAATCGAACCCGACCCGTCAACATCCCTTACAATAACTTATTTTGACGATTCCACACTTGTGATCATCGTAGACAATGGTGATTTGGGTATACCATAAGCTTTAAAATTTTATTAAAATTTATCATGAATTTTTAAGTAATGCATACTTTCCATAAAAAAATATACTCTTTTAGAAAAAAATATACTATTCATTAAGATAAATTGTAGAGTCCTAATACAACTTTGAAGGCTGCCAAAAGGTATCACATTCTAACATGAGTCCTAATATAGAAAAAAAGATATATATATATATATATATATCTTTGTTTGCTTAAAATATGAATATGACACAAATTCATATTTATTTTGTCTAAGTTAAACTTCTTAACCAAATTAGATAAGCGGCTACTATAATGTCTTACACTTGAACTGACCAAATAAGTTATCCAACTCAACCAAATATAACCTATCTTCCTCGAAGAAAACTTCAAAGGATTTTTTTTACTATTTCAAAGGAAGATATAAATAAGAGTCCTACTTTTTCTATCATAGAAGAATATATTTGCAACTAATACAATAAAATATAAATTAAAAAAAAATGTATTTCAAACATAGCTTGGTTTACGAGCAAAATTGTCTATGGTTATACCATAACTTCTTTCTCAATTCCTAATTTTTCAAAAAGCTCGAAAACATATGTTTATAACATGTAATTTTATAAGAAAACAAATTTTTAAAAAGTTCATCAAATAATCCAAAACAAAAAAAGAAGGATATAGCAACACTTGTAAATGAATTTCCAACATCAACATAATTAAGTAGCAGTAGATAAGCACACACTTACATGAAGAACTAGAATGGTTAAATCACATCACCGGATGTGAAATGTTAAGTTTGAGAGTAAACAAACATGCAACAAAAAGTACATTTGTTAGACCAGCTATACATGCCTAAATTTAAATCCAGCAAAACTGGATATTGCAGAGAATTCAATATGATAATATTTCCACAAAAGAAAAAAAAACATGTCCAACAAACACTACATTATATCCGGTTCTAAGCTAGTGAATTAATTACTATCATCTAAAACCCATTCATTAGAAGGGTTGGTGTTCTCATCTAAGTAGATACTTTAAGTTCATTGGTGGATGGAGGTTGTCACAGGCAATGATTGTTGTGGACAAATTCCATATTGTGGAGTCTTTTCATCTCCACGGCATTCTTTGGATCTCCATGAAATCGCTTTGTTGCAGCTCTCAAAATTTTATATTTTGGACTGCCGCTACATCTTTGGCTCAGAATTTTTACAGCAACCCTTTGCAGCTCAGGACAATGACTTGCATATTGTGACCACCATAGATCTGCAAAATTGCAGAAAACAACATATTCATCTTTAAAAGAAGGAATCTTTTGATCGTGCAATAATGTAAAACTATAAGAAGAAAGAAGATAATTAAGAGATAAATAATGCAAAAAACATAACCTCAGACTTATTTGGTCTTATCCATTTGTTATGCTTTTAGTTGAAAAGTTTTGTTCGTTTAACATTAGTACATATATTAAGCTCATCATCTAGAGAGAACTTAGTTGGATGCTTCTAAATCTGTAACATTAACTAAATTCATTATAATAAACATAACCAATAAAATTTAGGACCATTTGTAAAATTAACATATAATTACTAGCAAAGTGACATTAAATTATTTATCAAAGTTGCATAAGTCATAAATATACCCCATATGAACACAACAATAACTTTATAGCAATAAAAGTGCAACAAAATATGACTACAAGAGGACAAAGGGGATATCACATGTTAACCATATAATATAATTGTGGAAGGCCGAAACACATGCAAAAAAAATATATATAAATTTTTAGCCATACTAAAAAAATTCAAATGAAGGCCACAAAAATTTCTGATGTCACATCAATTCGAGTCCAGTGGAGTATTTATAGACTTTTTTCTCATGAAAAACAATAACTATAGAAATCATTTAATATCACTTACATTATATTAATTAATATAACAATTTTTTAGCAATATTTGAATTCTAACCATCTTAACAACACCATAATTTGAAGAAATCTTACCCCAACGACAAACATGCAGCTATATTATCAACGTTTTGTCTTTCTTACTCCTCATTTTCATACTATGACTCCAACCCCAGTTCATTTTAGGACATTTTGAGATTCAAAATGAAGACCACAAAATAATATTTTTCTTGAATATGTATCTCTATCTATATTGTTTTTAAGGTTGACATGCTTTTCTAATCGATCCATATTCAACTTCCCAAAATTCAAAAATCTAATTGATTTATTTTGCCAATCCGGACTCATCCATTTCATGGACATAAACAAATTAGCTAACTATCAAGTTTCATTAGGGGGTTCACTAGGTAATCATGAACCCCACGATATGAACTGATCGAATCTTAGTTCACAACATTAATCAGGTTGAACTCAAATCGATCCGATCATTGATAGTTGTATATGAATTTTAATTTTTCAAATCCGATCAACCTGGTGTGGCTTGATGACCCAACTTTTATATATATATATATATATATATATTGTTAAATTGAAACGATTTGGTGTAGTAAGAGTCTAATATACCTTTAAAATTAAAATATACCTAAATCAAACACTTTGTATCCTTAAAATTTATTAAATATTTGAAAAAAAAAACATGATTCTTGCTTTCAAAAATATATGATTAATATTAAATATTATAACACTAATTAAAAAATAAAATTCAATCGAATAACTTAATGATTCAATCCAATGAAGATCGAATTGATCAGTTTGACCCAAACCAACCGTTGGATAAGGTTTGAAATTAAATCAAATCGAACCCGAACCATCAACATCAACATCCCTTACTCATATAATAACTTATTTTGACGATTCCACACTTGTGAACATCATAGACAATGGTGATTTGGGTATACCATAAGCTTTAAAATTTTATTAAAATTAATCATGAATTTTTAAGTAATGCATACTTTTCATAAAAAAATATACTTTTTTAGAAAAAAAATACTATTCATTAAGATAAATTGTAGAGTCCTAATACAACTTTGGAGGCTGCCAAAAGGTATCACATTCTAACATGAGTCCTAATATAGAAAAAAATTGCTTAAAATATGAATATGACACAAGTTCATATTTATTTTGTCTAAGTTAAACTTCTTAACCAAAATAGATAAGTGGCTACTATAATGTCTTACACTTGATCTGATCAAATAAGTTATTCAGCTCAACCAAATATAACTATCTTCCTCGAAGAAAACTTCAAAGGAATTTTTTTACTATTTCAAAGGAAGATATAAATAAGAATTCTACTTTTTCTATCACAGAAGAATATATTTGCATCTAATACAATAAAATATAAATTAAAAAAATGTATTTCAAACATGCTTGGTTTATGAGCAAAATTGTCTATTGTTATACCATAACTTCTTTCTCAATTCCTAATTTTTCAAAAAACTCGAAAACATATGTTTATGACATGTAATTTTATAAGAAAACAATTTTTTAAAAAGTTCATCAAACAATCCAAAATAAAAAAAAGAAGGATATATCAACACTTGTAAATGAATTTCCAATGGCAACATAATTAAGTAGCAACAAATAAGCACACACTTACATGAAGAACAGAATGGTTAAATCACATCACCGGATGTGAAATGTTAAGTTTAAGAGTAAACAAACATGCAACAAAAGTACATTTGATAGCCCAGATATACATGCCTAAATTCAAATCCAGCAAAACTGGATATTGCAGGGTATTCAATATGATAACATTTCCACAAAAGAAAAAAGAAACATGTCCAACAAACACTACATTATATCCGGTTCTAAGCTAGTTAATTAATTACTATCATCTAAAACCCATTCGTTAAAAGGGTTGGTGTTCTCATCTAAGTAGATACTTTCAGGTTCATTGGTGGATGGAGATTGCCACAGGCAACGATTGTTGTGGACAAATTCCATATTGTGGAGTCTTTTCATCTCTATGACATTCTTTGGATATCCATGAAATCGCTCTGTTGCAGCTCTCATAATCTTATATTTTGGACTGCCGCTACATCTCTGGCTCAGAATTTTCACAGCAACCCTTTGCAGCTCAGGACAATGACCTGCATATTGTGACCACCATAGATCTGCAAAATTGCAGAAAACAACATATTCATCTCTAAAAAAAGAATCTTTTGATTGTGCAATAATGTAAAACTATAAGAAGAAAGAAGACAATTAAGAGATAAATAATGCAAAAAATATAACCTCAGACTTATTTGGTCTTATCCATTTGTTATGCTTTTAGTTGAAAAGTTTTGTTCGTTTGACATCAGTACATATATTAAGCTCATCATCTAGAGATCAAGTGAACGAGAACTTAGTTGGATGCTTCTAAATCTATAACATTAACTAACTAGATCCATATATAATAAACATAACCAATAAAATTTAGGACCATTTGTAATCTTAACATATAATTACTAGCAAAGTGACATTACATTATTTATCGAAGTTTCATATGTCATAAATATGCCCCATATGTACACAACAATAACTTTATAGCAATAAAAGTGCAACAAAATATGACTACACGAGGACAAACGGGATATCACATGTTAACCATATAATATAACTGTGTAAGGCTGCAATACATGCAAATAAAATAAGTATATAAATTTTTAGCCATACTAAAAAAATTTAAATGAAGGCCACAAAAATTTTTGATGTCACACCAATCAAAGTCCAGTGGAGTATTTATAGACTTTTTTCTCATGAAAAACACTAATAGAAATCATTTAATATCACTTACATTATATTAATTAATATAACAAATTTTTAGCAACATTTGAATTCTAACCATCTTAAAAACACCATAATTTGAAGAAATCTTACCCTAACGACAAACATGCAGCCATATTATATTATATGCATATTATATTATCAACGTTTTGTCTTTCTCAATCCTCATTTTCTTATTATGACTATAACCCCAGTTCATTTTAGGACATTTTGAGATTCAAAATGAAGACCACAAAATAATTTTTTTTCTTGAATATGCATCTCTATCTATATTGTTTTTAAGGTTGACATGCTTTTCTGATTGATCCATATTCAACTTCCCAAAATTCAAGAATCTAATTGATTTATGAATTTGAAGAAAGAAACTCTAGAGAAGTAACCCAAAGAATGATATGTTTTTTTTATATATTTGGTATGAAATCTTGTGGTCTCCAATAATATAAAATAGTTATTAAGAGAAGAATACCTATGTAGTGCATGTACTCACACACTTATGTGTAGCAGAAAGTATGTGCCGTCTAATTTGTCATTCATTGCAAGATATACATGACTAGAGGTGAGTATGACTCTCAACCATCCAACCAATATGCCAACTAATTTTATAAGGGATATCAAGTAACCCAATAACCAATTGGTACAAACTATTAGTGTTAATAAACTATGAAAAAATGTATTAGGTATGCATATGCGTTACACATGATACCTCTAAGTGTATTGCATTTGTTCATAGATATGCGTAGACCACAAATACTCCAACGAATCCATGCTGACAAATATGATCAAATGCTTATAGATTAAACTTAAACTAGTACTAAAAATGAACTTTTAGTCAAACAAAAAATAATTAGTTAAAATTAATGTTCTTAAGTTACTAAATAGTTTTAATATTTGTTAATCTCAATATATTGCAAGTACATATAATTATAAGCATGACACCAACGAGAAAAAAGTAAATCTGATGACCCATTCGAACCCAATTTCTATTTTTTCTCTAACTTTATCCGAGATAATGCGAAAGAGTATGTGTAGTACAAAACATGTGTGCAATTCATGAAGGAACATGAGTCGACTCAATTAATTTCATACAGGATACCAAATTTCATGGGTTATAACCCAATAACCAATTGATTTGAACTAGTAAGACTAATATTATAAAAAATCTATTGAGTATGTATGCAATTTTAACAATAGATTACACAGACCTCAAATGTAAACTAGTACATGATACCTCTAATAAGTGTAACACATACGCTTTTTATTCAAACATAAAAAAATATCTAAACTTAAAGTTCTTAAATTAGGATTTAATCGAGATCTATATAGTTGAACTCGAGATTTGTGATTGAAAAAAAGAGTAGAAAAAACATAAAATTTTAAAGAAGTAATTTTATTTTAATTGGACATCTCATATTCAATGATTTAAGAAATATGAGACAATGTGTATCCTACTTAAAAGAGGATACATCTCCATTAAACCTCTTAAATTAGTATATACGTTTAATAATTATTAGATTAATATATTATTATTATTATTATTATTGTATTATATTTATAAACTATTAATTTTTTACTTTTCTTTTATATTATATTAACTTGACGGTCCAATTCATTCAAGCTCAAATCAATTTAATTGTTGAGCGAGTTTCAATTCTTTTTCTATAACTCGATCAGAATTTCGAATGATCAAACTTTTATATATGTGATTAATGATTTTTTTAGCTTACACATATGTGATTAATAATTTTTTTTATAACTATATTAACATGTTGGCCCCTCCCAATATTTGTAGTTGGCTAGGTCACTATATCCAATACTATTGTGGAGTTTTGTTCATACGGATTCATTAAACTCCTACAACATACATGGGCAACATATAAGTACGCTACAGTAAACATCTTTTTTCTCAACTATTTGTAGTATATGTTTTCTAGCAACAAATAGAAAAATGGCAGCCAAAGCATTCAAACAATCATCACATGCATGAACTTAGATTACCGAAGAAAAAATAGTCATCATGAACATCTGAATCAGTAAAACAACATGAACAACAATAAACAAGAATCATATATAGGTTTTGAAAGGAAAATTATTGACCTGGGGACATTGACACTCGACAAAAGATTGCAGCCTCCTCACCAAATCCACCTCTAGCGCCACTGTAAACATCAAGCTGAATGGTCAGCAGATCATGCTGCAGTTGATTCTCAGCCACCCTCGATATGCTGTAGGACAACCCGTTCGCCACTTCTGCATCACAATGCAGACTGTAATAGAAGAACATCGGGTTGAAGTAGTAGCCGACCGCATGAAGGGGGCTGTGAAGATCGCCAGACCAGACCTCATCAATCAGTTCCCAAACTTCTACATATCTCTCCTTGTCTCCTCTCAGATTTGACCTGATGATCTCCTTGGCCTGGTCGAAAGCCTCATACAAGACTCCCATGGCACGCTGATCTTTTTTACAGATCAAATTCAGAACTCCAATGATTGGATCTGTAATTTTCAGGATTTCGGCGGCTGCACACCAGAATGTGATATCGTTCACCAGCTTAGCTGCAGCGGCGTTGCCCTTTGCTTTGGCAGCAGAACCTGAACTCGAGGAGGGGGGTGATGCAAGTGCTGCAAAAACACTAACTATGTTTTCTCTCTCATTCACCATGTTGTGCAACGTCAAAAATGACGCCACTGACTTCAACGCCGAAGTTTCGACCAAGCGCCTTCCTGCCATTTGCCTTCGCATCAGATCTATGGCGGATTCGTCGCCGTACAGGAACCTTGTGATGGTTTTAGCCTGCTCCAGTACCCTACGAACATGGGGCATCATCTGAATCTTCTCTAGTATCTTGTTTATACAGTGATCTGCACACAATGTCCAGAACACCGATCTGTACTTGTTCATGACCAGTTGCCCGACATCCTCCATTGTGTCGGATCCATTATCAGAAATGACCTGAACGACATGGTTGATTCCGACTTCCTTGATGATCATGTCCATCAGTAAGAATAATGAGTTGGCATCACGAACAATGCCAGTTACGTCGGCCGACTTCAGAAAAATCGTGCCCTTTGGGCAGTCCACGAGGAAGTTGATCAAGCTCCTGCCTCGTTGATCCTTCCAACTATCCAACAATATACTGCACCCGGTTTGAGGCCAAGAACGTTTTATCTCTTCCACACGTGCTGTGACTTCGCTCACTTCTTCTTTGAGGATCCAGCCATTCAGATCATCAAGGCTTGGAACATTGTGTTCATGGCCGACAGCAACAGAATCTATCATCTGTCGGAAAGAAGGCAACTTGGCCATGGCAGGATCGATGCCTGCCTCGAAAAAGAACCTTCCAATAGACCTCGCTACAACTGTGTCATGCATGACTCCTTGTTCGGCAATCACAAGTGCACCTTGATCTGTGCACCTTCCACTGATGCTTTCTACAGAACGAGAGCCCAAAAGAGTTGTATGTTTGGGTGCTTGACTGGCATCCTCCATGAATTTTTGGCTTGTCATGCGTGTATCAGCAAGAAGAGGCGGCATGCAATATGTCTGATGATTTCCGGCGCGCTCCTCGTTGAGCAACCAGGGCTGCATGATTGCACGACCGGCGCCTCCTCCGGATGTGTCCCCCACGAAGGGGGTCAGCTCTCCATGGAACAGTATGTTCTGGGAGGCCACCGGATGATGGGTCGTCTTCGGCTGACAGCGCCTGGTTTCACTGGATTGAGATGGGAAGCTCCTCTTCAAGGTGAGTTCGCCATGTCCTATTCTGCCCACTTGATTGTGGAACATCTCCTGCATAAACAATGCGTCCTTTATGCTCCCCGGAACTTTGGTGCATGGGGGCACATCACTCCCAACACCACACAGGTGGTATTTAAGCAGGATAAATCCGCAAACTTCCTTCTCACAGTAATGGCAGATCACCCTCTTCTTCTCCATGTCAAGGGCCGTTCCATGCTCCTCCATTGCATCCCTCTCCACATTCGAACTCATACTTCCTAGGAAAAAAAAAAGGTTTTCCTGAAAGCAAGAGAACAACGTTATCTGATGTGAAGACATCTTAAGAAATTTGGGCTTACTGAGCATGCACGAAGAATGCAAAATGCATCACGAGATCCGGAAGAAAAGATGCACCATAGGCATGAACAGAAAACACAAGGCCAAAACCCAAGAGACATGTTTCAAGAATCAAATCTCTCGCACTGCAACATGGATCAACCTCATTATCTCCAGTCAGTGACTGGGAGCATGTGATCTTCCAGAGCATGCAATGTTACATGAAAACTGAAGCTTTTCAGACACTGTTCAGTGATCATGCAAACCAATCAACACCTACAACTCGGAATGACAAGAAAAATGGATTCCAACTCCTGAACATGGAACGAGACAACGAAAACCAACACATCCAGATCATGCATGCAAATAGTTTTTTTTTTCCAACAAGAAAAAAAGACCAAAACTAATCAGAAGTCCATCATCGAGCATCAGAAAACAAGAAACGTGAGGCACAAAGCAGGTAAAAGAGAGTGGGAAAGGGAAGGGATGCAAAGGCGACGACTACCAACCTGCAGAGCTCTTTGGAACAACAACCTGCACAAACAAGAGACTGCAACAAGCGAAGAAGGCTCAAAAGAAGAAACTTTCCCTGTTGTGAGCAAGACTTGGCCTCAGGATTACACTGCAACAATCAGCACAAACAGTAATAGGCGACCACAACCTTTGTCCACCCTTTGCATTCAGGGTGGGGGGAGAGGGTGCTATTTAAACTGGAAGAGAGAGAGAGAGAGAGAGAGAGAGAGAGACCACAAAGAAGAGAAGAGAGGGACATGCATCTAATATTGGGGGATAAATAGTGCACATATTTTTTCCTATTAATGGTCAATAAAAAACATTTAATGGATTTTAATTATTATTTTTGTTTATGGCCAAATAAAAACATTTAATGGATTTTAATTAGTTTAGATAGAGACGTGTTAAAGATAATCATCTTCGAACATTGCTAATTATTACAGATAATATCAAAGTTATTGAATGTGATTCGAGTTCGACTTTAAATTATAATTAATTATTTAGATCTTTATTATATGTATTTAATTATATATTTTCTTTAAGAAATTAGGAAGTATATATACAAAATTTTGATATATTTTTGTTTTTGTGTATTATCATGAACTTCATTTATAAATGAATAAAAGATAAGTATATACATAGGTATTTGTGGTTATTAGAAACTATTTTGAAAATATGAAGTAAACAAATTTATATCATTTTATCATATTTGATTTTAATTTGCATTAGACTGCATTCCCATTTGAAAATTATAATCATAATGGTAACAAAATTAGGAATCAAAATTATTGAATTTTTATCATTGATCACATAAAAGGAAGTAGCAAGTCCATATGAGCCATTGATCAAGATGCAAAGATGAGTGACCTTCTATTTGAGTGAATGCACTTCTTTATCTCGGTGTATTACCCGTTTGCATGTTGTGACATTTGTTGGGATGGAAGTACCCAAGGGTCCTTTTTCAGGGTAGTGCTTATGGCATGCTACTTTCGCTAACGTTCAACACCATTAACAGGTTTTATCAACTAGCCAGCCTGTCGGTCAGTCTACCTAACAAGTTGTCGTCATTTATTTTATTAATTACAAAACGACATCATTACTTATCGTAATTAATAATAAATAAATTAGGAAATAAAGGTATACAAATTCAATATGAAATTTGCATTTTATAGTAGGAATTTAGTATATTTGAAATTATCAATGCAAAAACTAAAAGGGTACAATTTCAAATTAAAGTATTATGCATCGTTTCATACAATTATTATGCGTCGGTTCAAATTAAGCATTACCCATCATTTCAAATTAAAGTACTGTGCATCATTTCAAATTTAAGTATTCACATTTATTTTCACAGCCAACTCTGACTAAATGTGACATTTGTTAATCTAAACCAAATTTGAAATTTGACATGAAAATGTATTTTGTTTCATTCTCAATTTTAATATGCAATTCTTAAATGAGAAAATGTTAATGTGTTCTTAATAAACTATTTTAATACTATTTAACCCTTGGATCCATATCCAAATCTACAAATAAAAAATAAATTGTTTTTCATAATTGACATTTTCTTGTCTTGTCATATTTATGGCATTGAATGCAAATCCAAGGTCATAAAACAAAGTCTACTGTAAATATAATACATTACATCATTGCATTTTTTGGGTTACAAAATGAGGTTAATATCTTGATATAAGGAAATGAAATGCTAAAAATAAAAGAGTACATAAGTCCCACTAGTGAGAATCGAACTCGAGACCTCTCGGTGCTCAAGCCGAGGGGTGAGTCATTGCACCACACCCTTATTCCTATTGTTCTTTTTAATTTGTTTCATGCTGCTTAACAATTTTTAATCTTTTTATTATACTATAAAGATAAGTAATTATTCCTCTTATACTAGATTAACTATTAATTTAGTCATCTCCTTTAGAACTCGGAGCCCAAAGCTAAATCGACGACTTTAATGTTACATTTTACAAAGCCATAATTAGAGACAAATCTTAGTATGCAAGAACCATAAGCCAATCTCATATGCCAAAAATACTATATAAATCTTGGTTGATTTTTGTGCACCTCAAACACTATATATCATATTTTCTTTGTTGTCACACATATTTGAGATAAGTGGAGGTAGTATTCTCTTTAACTGTATTAATTTATTGGACATATTTAGAAGAAAAAAAAGGTTAATGCTAGATTTTTCATGATCCTCTAAGTAATATGTAGAGATGCAAGTACACACTTTCAAATCGTATCAAAATCATAATAGAGCGTTAGTCTATGTCAAATCTAGGATTTCAATTGTGATAAAGCATACACTACAACCTTTTCATTTTAAATCAAAACACATCCCAATCTAGTTTCATGTGCATCACTATAGATGACATATCTACTATTTCTCGATGGAATCACCAATAAAAATGGCTTTGTGAGATTTCTTTTTAATTTTTGAAAGTTATCTTTGCACATTCTTTCATATAGAAAGTCAACATTTCTTTTCAATTTGTTATTAGGGTTGCAAACTTTGAGAAGTCTTGAATGAACAATTTATAGTATTCCACTAATCAAAGGAAACTTCTAATCTCCATTATTATTTTTGGCCTTTTCCAACTGATGATTATTTTTATTTCTGCAAGATCAATTGACATTTCATCTCTTGATACTATGTGATCAAGGAACATGATCTAGTTGAGTCAAAAGTCACCTTTGGAGAAATTCACATATTACAATTGTTGTTTATGTTTTTCATGACTTGATGAATATGCTAATATGTTGCTCATGAAGATAGTTACGAACTTGTATGGATATGATTTAAAGATCATGTTTATCATATTCATAAAAATTGCAGGAGCATTGATTAGCTCAAGAAAGCACAATGAAAATTTCATAATGATGATACCTTGATCTAAAAACCTTTTTAGATGTACCATTCTCGGTTATCCTCAATTGATGGTATCTGCTTCGGATATCGATATTTGAAAACAGTAATATTGATATCAATTGATCAAACAAGTCATCAATGTGAGACAATCGATACTTATTCTTGATTGTCACTTTGTTAATAATCAATACACAATCTTAATGATTCATTCTTTTTCTTACGAATAATACAGGTACACCCTATATTGACACACTTGATCATACAAATTATTTAATCAAGCAATTCTTGTAATTGAGTATTTAATCCTTTCATTTCCATCGGTGCTAGTCGTTAAGGCGACTTTGTGACTGCAATTGTTTCGGGTATAAGCTAGAAATTAACTTTATCTCTCTAGTCGATGGTACACTAGGTAAAATATTAGGTGAAAACATGTTGGGGATATCTCTAACAATATCAATTTGCTTCAACTTTGTAAATTGTGCTTCACAACTTGGCACACTAGTAAGAAATCCTCCACATCCCTTCTTTGACATCTTGTTTGCTTTCATTGCCAACACCATTATTTTTTTATTGCATATATTGGCGAATGTGTACCTTCACTTGTGTTGATGATGATATTCTTTTGTCGATAATGTACATATGCATTATTGGTAAGATGACTAATCCATATCCAATGTAAGTCGAAAGGTTCACACCTTCCATTATGATCCTTAACCAATCGATACCCAACTTAAAATCAAAGTAAATATGCATTATGGAGGAGTGTTGTCCATTTTTTCTTTCACGGAGGTCATTGTGCTTCTTGAGCAATTAGTTGCAAAGTGTATTACTTTGCCACAATTCATGCATGCTCTAATTTTGTGATAACATTCACCATAGTGAAAATGTTCACAATGTGGTCGTCCATAATTTTTACCCTTGTTTTGATTTCATGTTGGGTGTTTTTATGGGTTTTCTATTTTTATTTTCATTTCCCTCTTCATGGGACTCTTGGGAGACTTTCTCGTCGCCTTGTTATTGACCAAGTACTTTCTTTCAATATTAAAGGCAATTTGCATAACCTGTTGCAACGTGCTTCAAACTCTATGCATAAATTTCATCTTCAATCCATGGATGAACCTATTAGCTCTTACTCGTTCATCCTTCACAAGGATAAAATATTTCTCAAGCTCAATAAATTTGTCATAAATATTCATTAAGAGGCATGCCATATGCTTTATTGTAAGTTTAGAAACTCAGCTAGCTTCCGATCTTTCATATGTTGAGAAAAGAAAATGTCTCCACAAATTAATCTTAATCAATGGTATTTGTTTCATCAAACTTTTAGCGCACTGGTGTCTCTCTACCAATGACGAGCTCCATTCTTAAATTAGTGAATAAGCAATTTCACATTCTTCATATGATAAACAAATCATTTTAATGATGAGGGCAACAACATCAAACCATGCATCGACTTTGATATGATTCATCTCTCCAATAACACGAGAAGGATTCAAATTCATGAACTTGTTCACCATACTTGCCCTAAATTTGAATGTGGGTGGCAATAGGATGTCCTCAATCCGGATCAAGTTAAGGTTCTCCATTCTTATCAAACTCCTAATAAAATAACTTGTTCACCATTAGTGTCCCATCTATCACCACTTTTATTATCCATATCATTACAACAGAACAACAACCATAATGTACATGGTTAACAAATACAATATTGACTAAGGATCTTACCATAATGTTCTTACAATACTTGGCGGTCGCTCATGACTGTTGCACATTAGACATTTTACATAATAAAACAATTAAGAGCTAACAATTAGACTTTGATACCTAATTGTAACACCCACAAGTCCACCATCCTAATATCATTTGTCGAATGAACCCAATGACACAACGATTCAATGAATCATGCTAATTATATCTCACATTTAACTATCTAATAACTAAAACCATAAACATTTGTAGTATATAATAGCTAAAGAAATAAAACTCATAGCAAAAACTTTGATAAAATGTAAAGGACTCAATGTCCAATTGTACATCCATAAGATCCATGTGATCCTTAACATAAAGGTTACCTAATGACACATTTAAATAAACACCGTCCATCTCCATATGATCGTAGTATTACATTGTCTTAGATACAAAACCTGATGACAAAAATATAAAGATATACTCAATTAACTCCTAGCAATGTTCAACCCTCTACCACGAGCAACGTCTCCACCAAAGACATTTTGAATCACCTACATGAATCTGAGCACATGAGAGAATCTATCAATTAAATTATGTAAAGGTCCCTCAAGCAAGACATGATATCACATAATGATAATGCAATGCATCAATATTCACATCAATGCCAATATCAATATCAATGTGTGACAAAACAATAACATAATCAATAAGAGTAATATAGAATCAATGAAAAATAAACATCTTTTTACATTATATTTATATCTTTCTTATTAGTAGCAATAGTTAATCTATGATAAAAAAGATTAATTGCATCGTTCTCAACAATGTCCAATGTCACATCATGATTAATAAGTGCATTGCCCAATTAAATCTTTCATTTAGGACCATTTGAAATATATCATTTCACTTCATCACTAATTATCTTATCCGAGATAATAATTGCAATAAATAATGAGTCTTATTTATACCATAATGACTATGGTTACATTTCCAATGCCAATATGGTTAGTTAGGTCAACGCACATATCCGCATAAAAGTTAATCCTAAGGATGCCCAATAAACAATTGAGTTATAAATAATCCTCGAATTCATCTAGGAACCAATTTATATCTTCAAGTATCATTATAATAAATCAATAACATATTTTACGCCTATAACCCAATTGAGTTTGTAATTCGATTCTAGCATACCAATATTATATCCAAAAATTAGGAGAAAAAACAAAAATATAAATTTCAAAGCATCAATATGGGTACACTGTATGCACTAGTATGATCATATCACATCAATATAGGCAGGTCATATTTACCAATATATTCGTATCAATTGAGGGTCTTGAGCTTAAATTTTTCTTGAGGAGATTTCAATCTGATCATATTGTTCAATACGGTTGTATCAAACATTGGCCTCGTCCTAAGACATCTAGGTCAGGAGTCATTTTTTGGAGATGACAAATGAGATTCCTCGCTAGTTAAGTAAGCTCTTTCTTTAATAACACAAATATGAAAAAGGGCTCAATGGTCCATTAACTCAACCCTCCCTTAACCCACTAAAATCCTCATTATATTAAATCTTTTGAGCAACCACCAACTCTCGTTTCCACTTCTCTTTTTATGATCATCCAAATTTCTCAAATGTGCTATGTTTTTTTACATGATATTTCTTCGTCCGTTGCTAGAAGTTCATTAAGATGACATTGAGAAGGATCAAGAGGCATTAAGACAAGAACAAGAAGATGAAGAAGAAAAGAAGCACAACTTTAGGAAGAAGAACTAAAGGAACAAAAAGTTCTAAATTGAGTATTAAGTATATGAAAGGGATTCACTTTTATGTGCATGACATTAATAATTTGAATGATTCAATGGGCTTTTGAGACTGTTAGAGAATCTAATATTATCATTTGTAAAGATTTGATGTCATCCAGATCTGTTGTTATCTAGATTTGTGTTTATCTAGATTAGTTTAGATTACATAAATCTTCTCTAGTTAGATTAGATAAATATTGGTGGTTACTCTTCTGATACTTTCATGTACTATATATAGATGTACAGACTCACCAGTATTCATATGGAAAAATATTTTTCTCCATTCTACTCTTCTAACATGGTATCAGAGCCATAATTATTTTTTTTCTCTCCTCTTTCTTTTTCACGTTCTGCTGCTCTCCGGCGGACTCCTTGACACGACACAGACCGTGTTATGTAGACACGGACCGTTCTCGTCGCTGTGCCTTCCTCGTCCGACGACGCGTCCGGCCCCTCCCAAATCCTGCACCGACGCGGACCGTCCTCGGCCCTTCCGCTGCGCTCCTCCGACGTCTCTTAGACGTGCTCTCAACGTGATGCATCCCTGCACCGACACCATCTGCACCAACACAGGCCGTGTTCGGCCATTGCGACGCGATCCTCCGACGACGCGCCCTTCCGACGCGATGCACACTTCAGATGCGCTCCTCCGACGCTTCTTAG
>LTAE01001707.1:19234-43407 GCA_001647135.1 Pontederia paniculata | reverse complement strand
TGTGTCAGTTGGAGGGTGCATCACTGCAAGTCGAATTTCATGGCTAACAAGAATGCTGTGTAATTCAGAATAAGAAATGAGTTCTAGTCTAGATGATAGAGATGCAACAATATCACTAAAATCTGGACCCAAATTCTGAAACAAAATAGCATTGAATTGAGACATGGAAACCGAGTGGCCTGCTGCTGTCAATTCATCTGCGAGATATTTCAATTGTCGTAGATAAGATACTATTGAATTATCTCCTTTTTTGAGAGATTGCATTTGCATAGTTAGTTGCAAAATTCTTGTATGAGAAGGGGCGGCAAATGCCTGATGAAAAGAACTCCATACCGAATGAGATGTCTCCAATCCAATTACATGAGGAAGTACTTCCTCAGAAAGAGAAGAAATGATCCAACTAAGTATTAGTTGATCTTTGCGAACCCAATCGGTATACGCCGGATTGGGTGTCCTAGTAGAAGCAGAACCATGTGACACAGTTAAGGAGGCATCTATCATAGATGATAGGCAAATGGATGTGCCATCAATAAACCTGTAAAGATCAAAACTGCGAAGCAAAGAAAGAAACTGCATCTTTCAAAGAAGATAATTGGTTGGAGTTAGTTTAATGGAGAGCGCATGATGAATCTGTCCGAGAGATGGCAAACCCGTAAGGAATGCTAGTGCATCTGATGAAATCGTTGATGTAGAGTTCTGAGATGAGGAAGTCATCTCGGCCGCGTCAGGCAACACGGTCCGTGTCAATCAAAACGGTCCGTGTCGATCAAAACGGTCCGTGTTGATTGCACGATCTTGAAAGCGGACGCGACGGGAACACGATGTGCCTTTGGAGAGAGACACGGCTTGTGTCGTGTCAGTCGCGTCAGAGAAACGCGTGCAGGGCGCGTTGAGAGCGCGTCGCGTCGGAAGAGTGTGTCGTCGGAGGAACGCCTCGGAATGGCCGAACACGACCCGTATTGGTGCAGATGACGCCGATGCAGAGACGTGTCTGAGAAGCGTCGGAGGAGCGCGTCTGAAGCGCGCGTCGCATCTGAGAGACGCGTGCAGGTCGGAGAGGGACACGGCCTATGTTAGAGGCAGCGTCCGAAGATCACGTCGGAGGGGCAGGTCACGGCCCGCGTTGGTGCAGCACGCAACGGCGTTGGAGGGTGCGTCGAGTGCGTCGGCGACAAAACGGTCCGTGTTGATATAACACGGCCCGCATCGGAGGGTCTGCCGGCGAATCGACAGAAAATAAAAAGAAGAAGGAGAGACAAAAAAAAATATTATGGCTCTGATACCATGTTAGAAGAGTAGAGTTGAGAAAATATTTTCTATATTCATTCTGGTGAGGCTGTACATCTATATATAGTACATGAAAGGATCATATGGATAACCACCAATGTCTATCTAATATAACTAGAGAAGATCATCTAATCTAAACTAATCTAGATAAATACAAATCTAGATAATATCAGATCTGGATAATAACATATCTAGATAATATTAAATCTTTACAAATGATAAGATTAGATTCCCTAACAACATCTATCAAAAATAAAATAATCTCATTGGATTAAAGTTTTAAGAATATACGTTGGACTAAAATTTAATGATCCATGAACAATACTTTTTGAATCAAATGGGGCCTATGAATCATAGAATAGAATTAAAGGGCCAGAAATTATCATCAATTCTTTCATGAAATAAGTTTAATATAACTAGCATGGCATGCTGCTGCATGCAGCAGCTGGTGAACCATGGCATATATTCCTGATGAGCTCTTGAGCATGTGAAGAAGGTGAGCTCCCAGAGCTACAAGCTGATGGAGGCGGGCAGGGTTCAAAGGAGTCCGCCTCCGTCCAGCTTCTGAACCAGTTGATCGCATCGAGAAGCCGAAGGCGAAGCCGTCCTGAAGCTGGAGGACGTCGGCAGTGAGGAAGTCCATTGCTTCTTCATGATGGAAGATGTCTTCCATCACTCATCATATACTCTTCCTACCGCGCGCAGCATGCAAAACGCTTATGCATTAAAATACTGCGTACGTTCTTCTACTAGTATTTGATGAAGGTCCTGACATCAACAAAATCATAGAAATAAATAAACTAGGAAAAAAACTGTTTTCTGCAACGCTTGTATAGCATATTAAAGTTAGAAGTAAAAGGTAAAAGAAGTATTGAATTAAAAATTTATATTGACATTTATTTATTATAAATTAAAATTATTGATAATTAATTTGCATGCTCCTTAATTTCGACCAATTGAGTTAAGGTGAAACAATCACTTGAAATTTGCGTCATCCATCAGACGGCCGCCGGAGAAGGAAAACATCCTCCCCGTCGACGTCCTCGAGCTTCCGGATGGCTTTGCCTTCGGTTTCCTGATGGATCAACTGGTTCAGAAGCTGAAGAGGGGTGGAATCCTCGAACCCTGTCTCCCTCAGCTTGTAGCTCTCGGAGCTCACCTTCTTCATGGTGAACAGGAGCTAATCAGAAATGCCATGGTTCATCATCTGCAACAGCATGCCATGCAGATTGATTATACAAACAAGTTGAACACAGATGCACAAGAGCCCTTCAGAGAAGATGCTAAGAGCTGAAACCTGAGCACACACGTTACAGACTGATTAATATCTAATCACCTGAAAGAATCCCCACTCTTGACATCCATCGGCGATCCGTCGTCCAACTTGGAGAAGTTGATCGCTGGAATCGCCATTGAGAAATCTGAGCAAGTGAAATGACTGGAAGGAAGGAGAAAGGATGAGTGTGAGACTGTCAAGGGATGGGGGGCTTTTATACACAGTGTTGTTATTGCCGCTACCTGCAAGGAAAGCTACTGGGTGACGTCATAACATTTAATAATTACAGTAAAATCTTATATAAGTTGATGCCAAGTGCATGTATCGATCATATTCTTCTTATCATTGGATAGGCACAACTCTGAATCAGTCATGATGCAAATTAGCAGAATTAAGGCGATCGATTCATGCTTATCGAATAATAATTAATGTAGCTAGAGTTTGTTTTGCAGAACAAAAGAGAATGAAGTTCTCGAAGGTGCATCTCCCCAATCGGATACGAGAATGTCAAATTATTTGAAATTTTGATCAAATTAAGATTTTTTATTTAATATATTCTTCTAAATAAACAAGAAAGATAAAGATATTGACTGCATGTAGCACATCTTGCGTATTGCGTTTGACACCAAAAGTGTGCTCACCAGGGGCGGACTCACACGAGCTTCCCATTTATAAAGTATATATAATTTGTTTGGCACATCTAATTTAGTTGGCATATTTAATTAGTAAATATGTGTCTTGAGTTTGAATTCAGAAAAATATTATTTTATTTTTTTATTTCGAATTATTTCGAATTAGTTAAGTATTAAAATTTTAAACATTGAGAGCTTCAAACGAATAAGAAAAAGTACGATTAAAACAAAATATTAGTGCTAAGAATATATAATTTGTTGCTACATCGTGGTGTGCGGACCATGTCAATGTAACATAATTGGTCGACCTTATGTTAATATGGTCCACGCTCTATTTTTCGTCCTTTTAATTTTTTTTTAAAGCCAATTTCTTTTTTTATAAGTAATTGTGCATTCATAATTATCAATGTGAAATTGATGAATTTTAAGAAATAGTTTAATGAGTGTTTTTTACTTAATTAAATGTATAAAATTGAGATTCTAACAATTGAGATTAAATCTAATATAATTAGTTCATTTTTGAGTAAAAAGTTAATTGTAATCTTGAAATAAAAAATTAACCAAGCATGTTATATCTAAAGTTTGTGTCTACCTTGGCTGCCAAGTGTCAAGAAGTTCTTGTGAAAGAGAACGCTGGCAGTGTTGTCAAACAAGACCCGAATCTGATTTACAACATTCCATTACAGTCATTAAAAAAATAATATAGAAGATAAGTTTCAAATCAAAATTAACTTTTATAAAAAAACATAATTTTTTATAAGCATTAATTTTTCCACTTTGTTTAAACACGAAAATTAATGAAACAAAGGTATAATTTTGTGTTTAAACACTATTAATGTTTTTTTATAAAATATGAAAAAAAACTCAAGATAAAATATGAGAATAAAAAGATATTGTCTAACGATAACATTAATGAAATTCTTTATTAATGAACACATAAAAATAAAAAAAAATGAAAAAACACAAGAAGATAAAATAGTGTAAATTTTTTTTTGTGCATAACAAGTAAAACACTAAATGCACAGTTAAAATTGATATCACCTTTTAATTCAATTCTTGATCATAAGATTTTATTTTTGAGTGCAATTCAAATTATAATTTCTAAACATAGAAGAAAATGTCATAGACTTCATAGATGGCAAGAAGTATTTTTTTATGAGTTTAATGTAGGTGCTCCCTAGTTAAGTAGGGAGCATCATGCTACCTACATCATGAACCGCAGAATGTTAAATCTAGGATGGATATTAAATTTTCTCTCTTCTATTTTTTTCTCTCTCCTAAATCAAGTCACCATAGATTGAAGGTCCTACGATTAAAACCGTAGGTAGCATGATGCTCCCTACTTAAGTAGGGAGCACCTCTATTTTTTCCATTTTTTATATATAGATGGCATGAGGTTTTTTTATATTTATAGAAGAGGAAGACTGTTATAGAAGAGATGGATAACATATTACAAATGCTAAATAGGATTAAAAGTTGAAAACGAAAAATTATGATAGATATTATAAGAACAAAGTGAATGCTTATAAATCAAAATTAATTTTTTATAATTTTTGACAAGGTATTGTAACGCCCCCAAATCTACACCTCGCCACGTGGTCAAGATGTGGACCTGGGGACGCTACTTTGACTGACTATGCCCTAACCCTTTGACTAGTCAACAAAAAATTTGGAATAATATAAGGAAAAGAAACAAAGCTAGGATGACTAAAGGGTCCAATGGATAACATGCGGAAGAATAAACAGGAGTCTACATGTCTCTCTACAACAAGGAGTATAACATCCTGGTTGATAGTCATACAACTCAATAACCATAAAATGAAGAGACAAATGATAAAGAAGACTCAAAGGCCCATCTTGTGCAGATAGTATCTACCACGAGCATCAGCTGTCGCACACACCACCAGCATCAACAATCCACCACAACCTAGTTACCTGTGGAATTCAACACAGGAGAAACAATATCCCATGAGCATAAAACGCTCAGTATGTAAGACAACAAGTACATAAAATAAGCAATTATATATGAACATGAATATGGAATTTAGTCAGGCTTTTCTACTCAGATCAATGGTCAGAACAGTGTATGTCATACTCTAAGTTTTCTCTAAATATGAGGTTAATGTCATACTCTCATGGAACAACATCAGGGGTCATACCTACCTTTTATCCTGGAATAATATCAGATAGAGTTATAAAATATTCAGCAATAAAAATACCCTGGGACAACCTCAGGAAAATGTCCTGGAACAACATCAGGACCATATTCTGAAACAACATCAGAACATAAGTAAGGTAACCACATCCTGGAATAGCATCAGGATTATATCTCTGTCCTGGAACAGCATCAGAACATAAATAAGATACATGAAAAACCTGCATTAGTATAAGTGCTTTAATATGGATTACTTTAGCAATCTTAGGTCTTATCCCATTAATGTGTTCAGATGACTTTGAGGTAAATTAATTAACTGCTCATGAGTCTTTCAGGTACGCCGACCGCTAGTGGTGGTGCACTACCACGGCCAATGCCCAAAAAGGGGAGGATGCACGTGAATCCTCTTCGTTGAACAGCGGGAGCAGACTGAACAACAGGAACCAAGTAGCAGCCACGCTANCTCGCTGCGGTCGTTCTCCAGATCGCGTCGGGGTTGGGCGCCGCCCAGTTCACATACACCGCGCTACCGAGCGCGCATCGCGCTTGGCCTGAGAAATCACGCGTAACGCCGCCAGGCGCGCACGCCTGGCGCGTTCGTTGTCTGCGCTGCGCCGCCTGGCTCTTGCCGACGTGCGATCGTCGCACCTGATCCGACCAGCCGTCTGACGCGGCCCGTGTCGGATCGACGCCGTCCGTTTTGTGATGGCAGAAAACGTGATCGTACAACCAGAGAAAATCCAGCACATGCAGATCTAAATATTTTACTTTATGTACTAGGAATCCGCCAGGGGACATACCTCGGGGCTTGTCCTAATCTTTCGAAAACGTCCTCTTCGGCATCTCTTTTGTTGAGATCAAGGATCTTCTTCTCCTAGGCCAAATAAAATCCATGGGATGAGAAAAAGAAGAAGAGAAATAATGAACATGGGGAGAGGGGAAGAATCCTCTTACCTAGGGCCGACCACATAATTTCAGAATAATAATCTGTGGCTCCACCCCTAGGGATTATTTATAATCCAAGAGTCCAGGTTTATTGGGCAATCACTGAATATTTCAGATTTAAATTAATTAGGAAATAACTAGGATTCTGATTTTTATTTCCTAGTTACGAGAATATATTTGGAGGAGATAAAATCTGAGAGGATTCAAATTTAAATTTGAGTGTTGAGATATTTGAAAATTTCCAGGGAGTTACAGGTATAGTGTTTAAACACGACTTGCACTCAATTTTACATATAAAAAAACATGATTTCTTTTATTATGAAATTGCATTTTTTTCCTATTATGAAATATTTTGTTTTTGCTCCGTCCCGCTACTCACGTCTTGTTATTTTATCTTCAATATGCGATTTCAATATCAAATCTTGGTTCTTCAGTATGTCATCAAAATTATGGAAATAATTTATAGTCTGGTTCTTTTGTATGCGATTTCAATATCAAATCTTGGTTCTTCAATACGAGGTTTCAATATCAAATCTTGGTTCTTTGATATGTTTTTCGAGTTTTAATTAATCTATGGATCATTTGGAAGTCTCGATTCGATCCGAATGTTACAATCTTTTCATGGATGACTATCATATTTTAGATTTTTTTTTTTACATTTCTTCTATAAAGTATATGCTTATCATGATAATTTTTTATTAAACAATATAAATTATTCGATAACATTAAGATTATTCTTTATAAAAAAGATTGTCACTTATTAAATTAACGATAATATATATTACCTTATTTAGTATGCATAAGTAATATGTTTGACAATCTTTATTATCTTATTTATTATACAAAATAATTATTAAATAATATATGCTTTTTACTAAAATATCCTTGAATGAAATAGTTATGTTTATAAATTTATATAAATTTAATTGAATTATTTGAACTTGAATAAAAAACCTATACCCTAAACTAAAAAAAGTTATACATAACAAATAAATATATAAAATAAATAATATATAATTTTCTAAAATTGATAAAATAATAATAATTATTATTCTAAATGTTTATAATATTTCAATAATTAACAATAGATTATTTATTATTTATAATATATGAATAATCTATTATAGTTAATTAATCATACCAATGTTAAAATTAGTATAAATAACAATTATAATAATTTATTTAATGATAATGATAAAAAATAAAAAATATTAATTAATAATTATTATACTAATTAATAAATTATTATATTAATTGTATTTAATTATTTTTATCATCTATTTAAATAAATATCTAAAGAACGAATGTGGAAAGAAAATTATAGGAGATTGTCACTTGACAATCTGGATTGTCCTCTCTTCTATGAGCAATTCGAATTGTCACTTCATAAGCAATCTACATTGTCTATCAACATAGAGTATCTACAAAATTAAAACAAGTGAACAAGTCAATATGGTGGGCTCAGATAATTTAATACAATATTATCAGCAATCTGAAAAGATTACCTCTACAAAATGTTCGATAAAGTCACGATAATATGACATGGTGGACATTGCACATCATATACATATATATCAAACTTGATTTAATAAAGAAATTGTGACATTTATTCTTGTTTATTTTCTTAATTTATCAAAAAATGAAATATTTTAGTTTTAAAGCTCCTACTTTTTTCAAAAAATAAAAATAAAAAATAACTACATAAAAGGCCACTTCTAATCCGAGTAGTGTTTATACATAATTAGTGGTTAAACTTATTTAAAAAAGTGATAAAAAATAGAAAATAGAAATATAATTTTTTAAAGTTCCTGAGATATTCTGCAATTTAGTTTGTATTTTCTACATACTGGTTACAGCTAAAAGTATGAATTACGTATTTTCTACGTATAAAGGAAACATTTTCTTTGAATTTTTTTTAAAGAAAAAAATATTTCAGTTTTCACAAAATATAAGAAAACAATTTTCTTTTAAAAATATTTTCTTACTATTTTTTTTATATTTTCTTCCACATCAGGAATAAATTATAATTAACGAGCAAGAGCGCTGTTGCGCAGCAGCTCTTGGCAGCAATGGCAACAGCTGACACATCCGAGAACGGGCGACGGCGTCGAAGCGGAGAGCAGCAACAGCGATAGCAGATGAGACGGCAGCACCACAGGTCCACAACTACAGCAACAATACAACTACTGAAGGCAACAGCGGTGCATAGCGACAATTTCGAGCAGCGGAACAGAAACGATGAGGGGCGTTCTATATTTCCATCATGTAAGGTGATTGATACCTTACTCCTTCTTTTTACCCCTTCATTATGATGTCTAAATCACAGGTGGTGGTTCTCCAATTTCATTATGATAAATACCTGTCATCTCACCTTTGGATGAGTTTTCGTGTAAAGGTTTCATCTTTGTGCATGTATGGTGTTCAGTAAAATGACGGTGTGCTATTATTATAGTCATTCGTAAAGTGAATTCTTTGTCACCAGTTAAAAAAGGATAATGTTAACTCAACAATTCTCTTGTGGTTGATTTGAAAGGCAATGAACATATCTCGACACTTGAATGCATATCCTTTTATAAAAGCGATTTTTTTTATGATGTTAGCGTTCTTTGCTTATACTTATGTAAATATATGTTTCCTGCAGTTTGATTTGGTATATCCTTTTTGATGATTGAATAATATTTTTTTGTGGATTATTCAAGAAATGCTGATATATGTTCAACTGTAAAAGAGTACTTTCACCATCTAATATGCAACTTTGGCATAAATCAGTAAGCTTTGTTTATCTCTCTTCCTTTTCTTTTGTTCCATTCGGGGCGCATTCTTACTTCCTGTAATGATTTATGTATGGCACATAATGGTTGGAACTTGGAACAAAGTTCAGTTCTTAAATTTTCTATTGTTTAGCACATGTGAGATGACATACATTTGAGTTGAAGTTTATTGAAAGAAACACTGAGTGAACTCCTTAGTTTGTGCTAGGGCTTTCAAAATTCCAGCATGTATGTCTTCTCCGGCACTCTACTTCTCACCTCTGATTTGGACTCTGCAGATCTGAATCGCTATAATTTTCAAAATGAAATCAATGTATAAATATTGTGCATCATACTTTACGATGAACATGAAATATGTGACATATATTTGTACAGCGGATAACTTAAATGTAAAACCAGAACAATAGGATCAAAGGAATAGCTTGATCTCACTGTCCTGTGACTAGATATTGGTTTCATAATGAAACTGCTTCTTTGCATAATGTAAATAGGCTCTTTTCTGGGTGGTCTCTGCATAGACTCTAACACAAGGAAATTGTTGGATGAGTGACCAGTCTGGACCTTCCTTGACACATCTCTCAAGCACACTGATGCTGCATTCAATAATCAATTCAAGGTTGTCATTAGGAATTTTCTGCTGCCTGTGTTGAATCAGGCCCCACAGCCACTGTGGGAGGCGCTCCATGGCAACATCTTTGACCTCCACACACTCCAGCATGTCAAGATTCTCAACGCACTCTAGTGCTGGGCAGTCCCTGATGCACAAGTTTTTTAGTGCTTGGAGATTGGCTATCCTTTTCAAACAGCTACAGTCGGTGATTTGGAGTCTTGAAAAAGGGATATTTTCAATTATCCACAGGTTTTGGTTTTCTTCAATTAACAAGAAATCCATCTTTCTCCTTCTTTGCAGTCCCTCAGGTAATGCTCTCAGTTTGGGACAATTTTTAAGATATAGCTTCTGCAGTTGAGGAAGAAGCAGAAGTGATTGTGGCCCAGGTATTCCTGTCATCAAAATTTCTTGATTCAGTAACCATCCTTCCCACTTATACATGTTTTCGATCTTCAACACTTCAAGTTTGGGGAAAATTGTCGACATAGTTTCAGGATTGCTATAGTTCATATCATTATAAAGAAATTCATACCCAATATTTATCACTTCAAATGCACCTTCAATCCACAACAGACGCAGCTGAGGCATCTGGCCTAATGGGGGGAGCTGAGTACATGATTTGATGCCCATGAGGCACAGACTTGTTAGAACTGGAAAATAGGTTCCCAAACTTGGAGATGCCATCCAGCTTGGAAACCGGCGGCCAAAATAGTTGTTGATACAAAGCTTTTGCAAATTAGGGGGAGGAAATAGTTCCTCAAAGACCCCCTGAATTCTGTTTGTGTCTTCCTCTGTATGTTGCCTAGTATAAAGTGCCCTCTTTACATGATTTGGCATGCAAACCAGGGAAAGAGTCCTGAGGTAAGTTTTATTGGCAAGAATGTCTGAAGCACCTGAAACTGCTCTCTCCAACCTATCTATCCCAAGACATCTGAGCTCTGAAAGAGGTCTCAGCTCCTCCAAATCACAGCCCTGTCGACCATCACTACCTGCAGTATCATCACCAACTGTGAATCCTGAAAGGACACTTAGGTGCTGTAGTTGACCAATCCCTTTAGATACATGAGATAAGGGTGTATTTTCCACATCAAAGCACAAGAGATTCGACAGCTGTGTAACATTTGTAGGAAGAGTCTGTAAAAGCTTGCAGGATCGAAGTCTTAGGACTTGCAAGTTTTTTAGGCATCCAATGGATTTTGGTACACCAGAAACCATGGTCCGACAGAGATCTAGACATCTTAAATGAATCAAACCACCAATGGAATCTGGAATATTATCAATACCCGGTCCATTAAGAACCAAGACTCGTAAACTTGGAAGTCTTGCAATCACATCACTGTTCAAACTTGGAGGGCTGTTTAAAAGAATTACAGTTCTCAAACACTTCTGCTTTACTAGATAATCAGGAATTGCGACTGTCTCACCTCTCTGCGCTATTGATAGACGACGTATCTTTGCACCAGTGTTAGTTTTCAATTCTCGTACATCGCCAAAGAGGCATTCATCTCGTGAGAGAAACTTAGCTAGAGAACGAAGGAGATCATGAATCATGAAGGGGTCATATTCAAACTCCACAGTACTTGGTCGTAACATATTTTTCTTAAACAATTCTTCCAGGTATTCATTTGCTAAATCCTCGAGTGATGAAGTTCCTGTTGGTACAAATCCTTCAGCAATAAAGAGTTCTGCAATAGAAAATCTGGAGAATTTGTAGTCTTCTGGATAAAGAGAAAAGTAGAGGAAGCACTGCTTGAGGTATGCTGGTAGATCCTTATAACTCAAGTAAAGAGCATCCCTCAGTTCTTCAAGATGTTCTTGCATAAAATATGCATCATCTTGGAGTACCTTTTCCCACTCTTTTCTGCACTTCCTTGTGCTGAGGACATTAGCGATTGTTTTGATTGCAAGTGGAAGACCGCTACATTTCTCAACAATCTGGATTCCTACATCTTTCAAGTTCTGTGCCTCGTTTTCCTCCCCTGCTGAAAATGCTTTTTTGCAAAGCAATTCCCATCCTACGCTGGTAGGCAGCTCTTTGACTTGTTGAACATGTGAAGCCTTCATTTCCATAGCAACATTTAAATCTCTCGTTGTTATCAAGATCCTGCTGCAAGTTGCTCCAACCTGCAGTGGATTGCGTAAAAGATTAACCCATATATCACCTTTCCACACATCATCTAGCACAATGAATAACTTCTTTCCCAGAGCAGCACTTCCAAGCAAGGTCTGCAATTCTGATTTCGTGTTTGCCTCCCCATAATGGACTCCAAAATTTCGAAGCAGCTCTTTCAGCAAATTTGTCTCTGAATATTTGTGTGAAACACAAATCCATGCATGGCCATTGAAACTATCTTGTATCTTTGGATCGTTAAACACATTCTGTGAGAGTGCTGTCTTGCCTATTCCCCCCATGCCTACAATAGCAATAACATGAAACTTTTCTTTGTCTTCCTTAACAAGTATCTCTACAAGACTTTTGGTAGCAGTGATGATTTCTCTCCCTACAAGATCAGGTTCCACAAGCGAGGATGTTTGACGAGGATTAACTTAAGAAATACCAGCTTCTTTGCTACTATTTATTAGCTTTGAAATAATGTATCTGTCCTCTGTAATCTCCTTAATTTTGTGGTTTAGGCTTCGAATTCTGTTTCCTATGTCATAACTATGGAAGAAACTGCTTATAGAATCGGACAGATAAGGAATTACAGAGCTCACTGAATGCATCCATGATCTTGACGTAGATACTTGGTCCTCTGTTGGTCTCTCGCGCTTGGTGCCTTTGATTCTGCAGAGGTCAACCATATCATCAGCATCGTACATTACATCTTTCAACTTCATCACCCACCTGTCAATAGATGGATCCTGCATTCGGCTTGCCTCCGCAGCATCAAGAAGACATTCGATGCTCTGGAGCCTTTCTCGAAGCCTTTTGATGTCATCCTTTATGCCTAATACCATTATGGCTCTTTCTTCGATGAACTCATGTAGCAAATTGATGCATCTATCAACAAAAGCAGTTAGTATGATGGCCATTTCTAAGTGGAGAGGACTGTGGACATGCAGAACTTTTGGCGATGGATCAGTTTCACTTTTTATGTCAAAGGTCATGAACAGGTGTGGCACAATGTTTCTCCTGTTTTTTTTTTATCTAGTATATATGTAGTTCTTGTTTTTTTCTCATCAGCAATTGTTTTGCTAATAGGATAAAAAACCTACCCATTTAAGTAGTGTTATGCTCAATTGTAAACTGGAAGTATGTTTTAAGTTTTTCTTAAAGCATGAGGATGTGGCATTTGGAAATTGCTTTGCTTCTGAGCATCTTAAGTGAGAAGGGAATCTTTTAAATTTTGTTCAATCTTTAATGTCTTGGTGGATAGCTGGTATATGGTAAAATTGAAACTCCAATCCAGCCTTCCAAGATCCACAAGAATATGCTCTAAAACATGTTTGGTCAACAATTGATGGATCTCTAAAGTGTTTATTAGAGCCATTTCAAGCAAAAGGTCTGCTTCACACCAAAAATTAAGTGTTCTGAATGGGTTTGTTCCATGTCAAGTTGAACCATAGTGATGTCAGGGAAGTCGATAAAACCCTCAAGTGGTTCATATTGCAATATACAATGAGCAACTGTTCATTTAAAAACTGTATACTTTACCCCACAAAATAATATAAACTCTAATCTTCGTGTGTTCGATTGGGGAATTGCCTTTATCCCTCCAAAAGACTCCGAGAATTATTTATCCCATTTGGAAAACTTATCGTTGAAAACTAGACCATAAAACTGAGTATTCCAAAATTTTAAGCCGTAAATGCACTGAGGGCAAAATTGAAATATTGAGAAGCTTACACTTCAAAACTTTTTTAGCTGTAATTGTTATGATGCATCAATTAATTTGAGTATTTCATATTAAATTTATTTTTTATTCTTATCTTCAAGAAAAGAATAGCTACTTTTCGTCCAAATAAACAAATCAAGAATGAATAATTCTTATCCAAAGAAATTTCATGAAATAAAACACTAACATTTTTTGGGTACCTGAAAAAGAGAATGTGAAAATTTTCCCACTTTATTCATATTTCAATTTTCAGATTCCTGAGTAAAAAAATCATTACCCGATTTGTTAGCCATTATTTTGTAAAAAGATTTGTTGACGGATGTCTAAAGAATACAAAACATTCCTGAGCAACTACACGATGTGCTCCGGTCTCCGGCATAGTTCAGAAACGCTGCAGCTCAGAGCTCGTCTGTCGCAACTCACCATATCCCATCGCCAAGTACTCTGCAACTCATCATAACATTTGACAAGATAGAAATGGCGATCAACGTCGATGATTTCGTTCAAAGATACATCAAGATGCTGCCGGAGTTCGTGGAGGAAAGAGTGGTCATGGTGTTCGGTGTAAAGAACGAGGTCAGGAAGCTCCAGGAGAGGCTCGAGAACGTAGCATGCCTCCTGGAGGACGCCGAAAGGAGGCGGCTGCAGGATCCGGCCATTGACAGGTGGGTCGCCAAGCTGAAGACGCCATGTACGACGCCGACGACGTCGTGGACCTCTGCAGAATCAAAGGCGCCAAGCGCGACAGGCCACCAGACGACCGTGCGTCCTCCACGTCGTCGCCGTCATGGATGCAGTCGATGCGCAACGTCATCTCCTCGCTGTCCAGCTCTGCAAGCAGCCTGTTCAGCAGCTACGACATCGGGCGCAGGATCAGAGACATCAATGACAAGCTCAAGGAGATCACCGAGGACGAATTGATAATTTCCAAGCTAGAAAAGGTCGGCAGACACGTCGAGGTTCGCGGGGTCGATCCCCGTCAGACGTCCTCGCTCGTGGAAACAGACCTCGTAGGGAGAGAGATCGTGACGGCGAGCAGGGACCTGGTGGAGCTGCTGGTGAAGGAAGACGGAGAGAGGTGCCAGGTCGTCGCCGTCGTGGGCATGGGGGGAATTGGCAAGACGACGCTTGCGCAGAAGGTGTTCAGCGACCAGAAGATGCACCATGGGTTCTCCCTTCGTGCATGGCTCTGCGTTTCCCAGAACTTTTCTGAAACCGGTCTGCTGAAGGAGATGCTTCGGAGCTTCGGATTCAACTACAGGGAGGCCAAGACCAAAGCAGAGTTGCAGCCGATGCTTCGAGCTGCTGTTCTGGGGAAGAAGGTGTTCGTCGTGCTGGACGACGTGTGGCATGGCGACGTATGGATCGATCTGCTACGCAATCCGTTGCAGAGTGGAGCAGCATGCAGCAGGATCTTGATAACGACGAGAGATTTGAACGTGGCCATGTCCATGAGGACATCGCACGTCCAGAAGGTGAAAGAGCTGCCGGTCAGCACGGCGTGGGAGTTGCTCTGCAAGAAAGTGTTTGCGGCGGGCGAAGAAGAGGAAGCACGGCACCTGAAAGATGTCGGAATTCAGATCGTCGAGAAATGTCATGGCCTTCCGCTAGCAGTCAAAGCCATCGCCGGCGTCCTCACGACGAAACGGAAGTGCGTGCAGGAATGGGAGAAGGTCCTGAGGAACGATGCATGGAACATGCAAAGGCTTCCCAAAGAGCTCAGGGGGGCGCTTTACTTGAGCTATGCAGACTTGCCATCTCACCTCAAGCAGTGCTTCCTCTACTGTTCTCTTTATCCTGAGGACCACAGGTTCGCCATCTTCTCCGTCACCCAACACTTTGTTGCCGAAGGATTCATCCGAGGAGAATCATCTCTTGTGGAGTTAGCAAAGGAATACCTGGAAGAACTGTTTCGAAGGAGTTTGCTGCAGCCGGGAACCAAGGAGTTCGGGTATTACCACTTCCGGATGCACGACGTGCTCCGGTCTCTGGCACAGTTTTTGTCCAAAGATGAATGCTTCTTTGGCCATGCACAGGGACTGAAGGCCACCACTGCAGCAAAGATCCGTCGCATGCCCATTGCTCAGAGAGGTGACACTGCAACAATCCCTGAATCAATACTCGAGCAGAAATGTTTGAGAACCTTGATGCTTCTTAACAGCCCTCCAAGATTGAGCAGTGACATGCTCTCAAAGCTTTCAAGTCTGCGAGTCCTGGTTCTTAATGGACCAGGGACCGAGAGCATTCCAGATTCGATTGGCAATCTAATCCACCTGAGATGTATAGATTTGTATGGGAGCATGGTGTCCCAGCTACCAGAATCCCTGGGACGCCTCAAGAACCTGCAGGTCTTAAATCTGGGACACTGCGAGCACCTGCATGTCCTTCCCAGGAGCATTACTCAAATCGGAAACTTGTTGTGCCTCAGTGCGGGGAAAACACCCTTACGTTATGTGCCCAAAGGGATTGGTAGACTGGAGCATCTGGACGTCCTTCGGGGCTTTGTAGTAGGTGATAGTGCAACTGGCCAATATTCTAGTGAGCAACTGTGCTGTGACTTGGAGGAGCTGAAACCTGTCGCTCAGCTCACGTATCTTTCCATTTACAGCTTAGAGAGGGCAGTTACCCAAGTTCCAGGGTTGCTTAAGGATAAAACCTGCCTGAAGACCCTCTACTTGGAATGCATGCCACATCATGTAGTCAGTGCACATGAACAGAGGCAGTTCAAGGACGAGGAGATGAACAGAATCCAGGGAGTCTACGAGGACCTTTTTCCGCCGAAAAGCTTGGAGAAGCTTTGGATCGTCAACTACTTCGGTCGCAGCTTGCCAAACTGGATGGCATCCTTGTCCCTGGGGACCTATTTTCCCATTCTGAAGTATCTGCACATCACGGGCGGCAAACAGCAATGCCGACAGCTCCCTCCACTGGGCCTGCTGCCTCAGCTGCTGTTCCTGCGGATCGAAGATTCATCAGCAGTCACACGTGTTGGCTCCGAATTCCTACATGGTCGTGGAGATGATAGTGATCGTGCAACTGTATCAGCCATCTTTCCCAAGCTCGAAGTTTTCAGGATGGAGAACATGTCCAACTGGGAAGAATGGTCACTGAATCAAGAACCTGTGAAACAGCAGCAAGACACCGCAACAAGAGGACCTTTACATGAGCCTCCAATGCAACTTTTTCCTTGCATGGAGGGACTGGTCATCAAAAATTGTCCAAAGCTGAGATCATTGCCTGAGGGACTGCAGATGACAAGGATGGAGGCCTTGTATATTGATCATAATCATACTATCAGAACTGTTGAAAACCTCCCCATTGTGAGGCTACGAGTCAGGGACGACAGCCATCTAGAGAAGATCGCGAATCTAAGATCGCTGAAGAATATGCAGATACAGGAATGCCCAGCACTGCAGTGTCTGGAGAACCTCGTGATGCTGGAACGTCTGGAGTTGAAGGATGTGTCCATGGAGCAGCTCCCCTTGTGGTTGATGAGGCTGATCCAACAATGCCAGCAGCAAATTTGGCATAACAGCATCGAGCTGGTTGTTGAATGCAATATTGGTGTGCTTCAGAGATGCCTCAAGGGGCGACCACACTGGGCAATCATCCAGCAGTTTCCTTTCGTCAGTGTCTCTGCAGATACGAAAGAGAAGAGAGCCTACCTGCACTATGTCCAGGAACCATTCCATTATGAAACAAATGTTTAACCATGAATTGAATAAATCATTGTCTATATTTTAGCATCTTCAGAAATCCAAAAAGTATGAGGTTCTAGTGTGATATTCATGTATAGAACTTACATTCGTGGGCTATCACTTTCAGCAGGTTACAATCTCTTTAAACTCAATTAGTGACCATATATCAATGGGATCAGCAGACAGAAAATAAAGCAATTGATGTCCTGGAAATGATAAAAGCTGCTGGCTGTTCGATTTAAGTGCATGCACTAGAAGCAGACTAGAAACAAAAATTGTAGGCATCATTTCAACCAAGCAAACAATTACATAACCACTAGGTTATATGATTGGACCATGAAGATTTCATTCCAATATAGACTATGAGAAAAAAGATTCCAAGGTCTAGTTAGAGGCCAACAAAACAAGACGAGAAATACTGCATGTCCAGAAGGTGACAAAATGAGAGTGCAAATTCAATCATTTGACTCATGAGAGAGAACAGTTAGTCAATGTTCCATGCATGCCTCCACTTTGTTTTATCAACAACTTTACTGACTTCTTACATCTGCCATTAGTTGAGCAATGCAATTTGCATACTGAATTGCTGTGTGTCGAGGAGTAAAAATGTCATGAAGACCATATTCTGCAAAATTTGACTCAACATTGATGAAATGCCCAGGTAATGATTTTTTGGAGAGTGCCTCTTCCCATATGTCGAAAAGGTCTTCCATAACCATCCTAGATACTTCTAGCGAAGACAAAGGAAGATACTCTACCTGCAGAAGAAAAGACAACAATTAAAAAAATTCTACAGCTGCCTCATGGATTTTAGGATCTAGTCTAATGATCAGAAGTGGGCTGCTCCAATTCATCGCTTGTCATATGCAACATTGATTGCTGGAGTTGAATAAGGAAACATATCTAATGCACCACTTATAATCTGATTTCATATCAGATTATCTTTGGAATAAGCAGCATCAAATACTACATAAGAAACATACTTCCTATTTGGATTAGCTAGCTAAGAATCAATGAGAAACCAAGAATCAAATTTTCGTCATAATAATGAACAGATTCTAGCTAAACATATTATTGTAACAAGTCTGATTTCTTGGTCATCATAATGTTTTACAGAGAAAAAAATAATACTAATTGATAACTAGTCCTTCTCGGTTATATCAATTTTGGATGTTGATCAAATTGAAATAGCACAAAGATTGGTTTGTTTTGCACATGAAGCTATAAATTTGATGTATTAGGCATTTTGGGTGACTTTGGGATGCATTTTTGTAGTGCTTTATCCTCTCACTTTGAGTATTTCCATTTGGTAAGAAACTCCGTAGTCATCCTTTACCCTCTCAAAGACAATCCTGTTGATAAGAAACATTTGAAATTTTTTTTATTCAACTAGCAGATTTTGTAAAGTGACTTTCTCAATGTATCTAAAAACATAGGGCAAATTTCATGCACCAAACCTCCTGAGCTAGCAGTGTAGGGGAGTTCATACACATGTGATACAGTCTTTCCTGTGACCACTTTGTCACCAATTAAGCTACTTAATCGTTGCACTAGGGGGCTCACCCCTAATGGACCTAATATATGATTTTTCACAAATGTTCTTTAATAGCTAAGGTTATGCCTTAAAAGTTGTGTTTATTTGTGCTGATAACCTAGGTTAAGAAATTGATACAAACAGCATGTCGGCGACATGTTTTATTGATTGAAAGAAACAAGGAAGAGGTTAATCGACATGCTCAAAACTCCATAGTGCATACAAACAGTTCTCTATAGCCTGAAGCCGGTGATGGTTGACAACAGATAGCATGATCACAACACCATAATGCAAAGAACATGGCACCTGCTGTATATATCTTTGTGCAAGTGAACTTCAGCACCCCTACATGGCACCCAACCATCCATTATTTGCTACCAAGATAAACAAACACCATTTCTGAAGACTGCAAGCAAACCATCTGCTTTAAATGGTTCTTCTTCTTTATGAGCAAAAGTACAAAGGGAACAGAAAATTAGCAGCCAAAGTACAAGAATGATATAATTGAAAGTAGAAGATTTATATTATAAGTATTGCGACGATCAAGTATCAAACAACTAAGCAAGGAAGATGGATAATCATTAAGAAAAGATAGAAATCACCACACAGGAAAACAACTTCAATGATCTCTGTGGTTATCTAGAATTTAACAGAAGCAGCATCCAGAAAATCCGCTGTATATATGTGTGCCTATATGAGCTAATAAATGGGTTTGACACAATTGCAGTCACTAAGTTTGGTAGAAATCATCGTTGGTGTTGTTTCTCAAAAAGAAATAAAGATCACGGTTGCAGTCATTGTACTTTGAATTTGAACATCGATACCAGTTAACTTGCCTCAATGTTCAAAATCAAAGTACTGCAATCCCAGTGATGATTTTACCAAACTATAGTGACTATACATGCGTCAAATCCAAATATATAGAAAGAGAACATTGTAATACAGACCTCCATCATGATTCCCCTTAATGTCTCAGAGATCGCTGGAACACATTTTCCTACCCTCACCCGAAAGTCTCCAAGTCGGTACTGGAATCCCTGCAAATAGAAACAAGAGATTGAGCTTGCACAATTCACTAACAAAAAAATCATTTATTCTATATCATTAAATGAAATTTCATCAATCTTGAGGATAAGACAGGTGCGACAGGTAACTGCAAATCTGATTTGAGTTTTATGATAGAAAATATGATTTGAAATTTTCTATCATTTTAGCGTCCGTTGATGTCATCTTAAGGCATATGCACCACGCTTTTCTTCTCAGGTTTACAAGTTTGCCACAACATAAATTTGCTTTAAACTTTGTTGTTTAAATAGGACAATCTTATGAACTTTTTTTCCAGAAGCTTACATAAGGTGATAGCAGTTCACTTGAGAGGTTAAGGATTGGATTATAAGTTGCTACTTTGGATGAACTAATCAGAAAGTTCAATATGCTGGTTGCTTCCCCATTCCAACGGTTTATCTGTTTCTTTGAAACGAAGATCCTTCTTTCAGAAAATATGGTTAGTTCTTACTTCAGATTTCCTCTAGCACTGAAAGGAATTTTAGGTGTGTCATCTGTGGTTGCATACCTATAACCTATCAAAATGAACAGTGCTAAAGTAGCCTTCATGCTCTAGATGTTTGGCATGCCCTTGTTCCATAGTTTTTCCTTGGGCAAGGCCTTTGTAAAAGAATTTTGTAGCATTATCTAATGAAAGCTTAACTTCAATCAAGCATAAAAACCTCAAATGTCTTCATCAAAATATCCATTATGGCTTCTAGCTATTAGCTGAATTCTAACCATGTATAGACCAAAAAATCCTGAGATGTAATGACACTGACTTGATAAGATTACATTTCTCTCTCTAGAAGGCACAATAAAGTAGAGAAAACCATCAATATTAGCTCAAAACTTCATGTCAAAGCAGAATCGCCATTTTCACAAATCTCGGCATTCCTTTGTATGCTATTGATTGAGGAAATATTTACATGTAGAATTGCCCCAAAAATTGGCCGCATGTGGCAACATCTAGTCATTTACATTTAGGTGTGTGTAGAAATCTTACAACATTCACGCAAGTGAAACACATATCTAAGCAAGCAGGGTTTTCTTTCATGGTATGAACTATGCTTTAAATGAATATAAACATTCCAAAACTTCTGATCATTGTTTTTTTCATTGATTCGATCACAATTACCTCGAAGTTGAGGACGAAGCGGGCCTTGTAAGACTGCAGCCTCTCCATGAGCGTCTGAATGGAAGCCTCCGCCTGGAGGACGAGCCGCTGCGACGGGATGATGAACAGGTAGAGGCCAGGGTGGTCGTGAAGCGCGACGCCGAGGAAGTCGCGCGAAAGTTCAGCGGGAACAGCGCCGGAAGCGGCGGCGGCGCGGGGGATGGAGCGGTAGAAGGTGAGGGAGGTCTTCCAGCGTCCTTCCTTGGAGACTTCCCCGAGGGAGCCCTCCTCCACGCACTGGCAGATCTCCGTGAGGATCTGGCTGCTCAGCGTCGTCCCCGGATTCGGATGCCAGTGCAGCAACCTGCGCGCGTATCTCGTGCATTGAGTACAACGAGGAAGAAAGGCGCGCGGCTGACTCGTCGGCGACGAGTTGTTCGATGAATTGTTCGTTCCGGAGAAGTAGTGGTAGTATTTAGCGGAGTTGAGACTTGGCGCTTACCACTTGACAGGCACGACAGGCGGATGGGGTTGGGAGGCGGAGGCGGAGGCGGTCGGAGGCAGCACCATGGTAATATTTTTAGCGAGGAGGAAAAAGATGAAGACCTGAAGAGGAGGGACTTCCCATTTTATAGGCGATGGGCGACGTGAAATTTTAACTGATTTCAAAATTCAAAATTTTATTTTTCTTAGCTGATTAATTCAGTGGATTGAGCTCATTAAATTTGGTTGGCTGTGTGGGAGATAATAGCTTAGGTTTTATATTTCGATAAATTCTTTTTGTTCCAAATTCTTGTTGTTAAAATTTTCTATATCATAATTTTTATGAGTATTCTGAAAATATTCTATATTTTTTTTGAGAGAGAAAATATTCTATATTCTAAATATTTCTTGGTATGCGGTAATTTATTTTAATTATCGAGTATTTTATTTAAAATATTTAAAATCCACTAGATTATTATATATTAATTATAATTTTTTTGTTTGATAGTCTAAATTCCTATTTCATGTGTTTGTTTAGGTTACGCAAATATATTGTGTTAAAAATATTCATTTTTTATAATTAAAAAATATTGTTCAACTCCATTTTTTTTCTCTTTGATCATTTATCAACGACTTTGTTTATTTTGTTTATACTTACTTTCTTATTTTATTTTAATATATATATATATAATATTATATAAATAGAAAATTAAGATTGGTACTGTAAGTTCAGCAACTATTTTAATATAAAAAATATTAATTGTTAAGTATTCTGTTGATAAACTAAATTTATTATTATGTACATATTATTTTTTTTCATAAAGTTTATCAATTACTAAGTAGAAATGCATCATATATAAAAATAAACGTTTTAGAATTATAATATTTAATGCAATAAATACAAATGATTTTTGTTATAAATAAATAAATTGCATTTGAGCAAAAAACAAATTAGAAAAAGTTATTGCGAGTATAAAAAGATATTACTAACAGTGTGTTTGGATTGAGGGAAAAGGAGGAGAATGAAGGGGAAGGTAGAGGAAGGAAAAGGAGGGGAAGAAAATGGAGGAGAAATATTAATCTTGTTTGGATATAAGTAAGTAAAGGGAAATGAAGGGTAAGTGGAGTTAAATATTACCCTTGTTTGGTTATTAGTGTGATGGAAAAAGAGGAGAAAGAAGGGTAAATATTTTAGATAGACCATTGTACCCTTTTTTTTTCATAAGTGTTTGTAATAAAAAAATAAATTGAGTCAATTACTGGATAGTATACCATAAAATTTTACCAAATAATAATAATAATAATATTTATTGATAAAAGAATAAGAATATAGTAATGAACAGAAGAAAATTCACTTGATAAAAAATTAATCTACTTTAATTGTTTCAAAGACAACGATGGAACAAGACATCTTACTTAATATGCACAAAAACAAAAGAAAAATAATTTGCTTCAGACATTCAAGTAACGAGTCACCATGATTTTCTATGTACGTGATGATAGTTTATGTAATTTTTATATTGTTCAGAAGACAGATGAGTTCAAAATATGAGTGAATGTTCCTGTAATTGTAAACTACACTTTGTAGACCATAAATGAACTATAGGAGAGGATGAGGCTTCTCTTTCCCCTTTTTCCAATAGAGAACAATACCTAGCAATAAACAGGCAGACTTATTTTTCTATTCTGTGATGGGGATGCATAAGAGGGCATTTTGGTCATCACATAATTGCAGTGGTACTTTTACCTCCGTTCAACCCCGATTTGGAGTTGAAAAAAAATGACCTGTTTAAAGGTAATGAGAGTTAACTTTTAATCTCCTCTCACTTTCACCTCCATTAATTTTTCTTAACCAAACAAAGGTAATTTTTAATCTCTTTTTCCTTCCCCTCTTCTCCCCCTCTTTTCCTTCAATCCAAACATACTGTAAGAGTTGAACGCCACCTTAATATTTTAATGATGATCGAATTTGTGACTTGTCAAACGACCGTAATATAATACTTAGTAACAAAAAACAAAATTTACATCCAAAATTATTAACAACTTTTAGGGTATGTTTGGATATTAGAGCTGAAGGGAAGGGAAGGGAAGATAATGGGAGGGAAGAAAATGAAGGGTAAAATTTTTTACCCTCCATTCAACTTCAATTTGAGATAATAAATTTTAATTAGTTAGAAAGAAAAAAAATTAATTTTTAATTTTTTCTTTCAAAAAATTATTATCTCCCCTTAGTTATCCTCAATTCAAACACACCATTAGATTTTTAAAAAAAATTATAAAGTGATGAATATGAATTCAAATAATTTTTTATTGTTATAAAAGTAGACAGACTTTACAGGTTCCGTTATGTATTCAAACCAATTTATTTTTTCAATGGGTAAGAATTCAAATTATTAATCGTTAACAAATGTTCCGGCGTGCCTCCAATTTTTTTTCCTTCCCGTAATCCAACTCTTCCTCTCTCTCATTCTGTAAACCCTCTCTAGCCCCAAGCAAAAAACCGCGGCATTTCCTTGCAATTGCGTCGTGGCGCGGTCCCGAGTGAAAAGATTTTAACCCCTCGAACTCATTTTTTCTCTTTTCATTTTCTCTCTCCTCATATTTTCCCCAAACTCGTTTTCCTTCTTCGCATCCGGCGGGGGTCGAACGTTTCTTCCTTGGATCCGACGGCTTCCGATAAGTCTTTCTTCTCCATTTCTTCTTCGGATCGGGTGCACCTCCTCTCCTTTTTTTTACTTTCCCTCCGGCGGATCTACACAGGATCGGCGTGGATCCGGTCTGGATG